>VRYO01000532.1:496064-553967 GCA_009812075.1 Sialia sialis
CTGAGAGACAGAGGGGGCTCAGGGGCTGCGTGAAGAATGACACCACGAACATCCCTGGAGTGTCACAGCCGCCTCAGGACGCTTGGCATCACCAGGTTTGCCTTCATCCTCAGCATGGGCTGACCATGGGATCAAGGTTTGGTTTGACATTGTGCCAAGCTTGTCGCACGGCAGGATATTGTCTGTATAAAGATAGAACATTTATTAAAACAGTCATTAATGGAGCAGTTTGGGTGTCTGAGTCATGCATGGAACAGTTAGGACTCATCTGGCATCACAGGTCAGAATTGCCCATTGTAAATTCACAAGAGGTAGAATTTAATTGTGTCTTATTCAACACGAGGTCACAAATTAAATAACATTTAGTCTTCTGTAATTGAAGGATCTTGCAGAAGAGTGTAAACCATTTTGGGAGGAGAGCTGCCACGCTGCAGAGCTCCTACCCCATTATGCCAGGAGGAGAGCAGAAACCTGTGAAGCTTGAAACAGTCCGAAGCAGAAAATCCACTCCTTTGGGATGTCCACTGAGAGAATTTTTAACTGGCTATGGCAATTTCAGTTAATACCCAAGGAGCTGGGCATAGTGGGGGATGATCTGCAGAAGACACCCAGAAGTTACAGCACAACTACACTTGACCCCCAACCTGGTCCCTGGCTGAAGCCAAGAGCTCCTGCTGCCTATGGAGGTTCATGTTGCTGCTTCTACTTGTCCTGCTTTCACATGGAGTCATTACAAGATGGCTTCTGCTGGCTGCAGCAGGAGTGCAGAAATTAACCTTTAATCCTGCTGCCATAGAGAAGGGCAGAAATAAATGCAGCAGAATGAATCTCACTAGGGTGAAACGTTCCACGGTAAACTGCCCCATTTGTGCTGGTACACACCCTAAAGCACAGGTTTAAATGGGATGACTCTTTCTCCATTCCCACGGGCATGCGAAATGCTTCAGTCTCTGCTGCACCCTGCCCTGGTCTTCTACTGCCAAAAGGGGTAGCAGCCCCCTCCAGGGCAGCGTGCAGCCCCAGTGGTTTACTGCAGGAAAAGCTGCTGCACAGATAATGAAGAAGAGGAAGCCTCTCACATGCCCAAGGCCACTGGCAGTGGCTGCCAGGCCCTGCTGTGCCTGGCTGGGGCTGTGGCTGAGGGCTCTGGAGTGGGTGACCACCGTGCTGTGTGACAGCACAGAAAAATTAATCTTGCTGAGAACAGTGGGCAGGAAGCCGTGGTGGCCCAGCCCTTGCGTGCCTACAACCCTGCAGTGCTGAGCTGGGGTCACTGTGCCTTCTGTCTGTGCAAGGAGAGCGTGGAGGGACCCCCCTCTGTCCCCAGGAACAGCAGTGTCTGCTGACATTGAGTAAGGGAAAGGAAGCCAGAGTGCCTTCCCTGTGGCATCCTGAGGTAGGATGGGGGGACACAGCGCATGACCTGGCTTTGGCCCCTGGCTCTCAGGTTGCTGAGAAAGTCACGCTCAGTTGAGCTGAAAGGCCTGAGGTGGCTGTGCCTGGAGAGGATGAGCAAGCAGCTGACTGCACCTCACCTGCCCATAGGGAATGGGGAGTTAAGTGGGGCCTTGTGTGTCACAGCATGAGTCCACTCCAGCAGGAGCCGCAGGCTCTGCTGCTCAGGCACATAACTGGAGGCACTCTGTGAATTTGGGTGACTGCTGAAAATAGGAAGATGATCACATTGGCTTCTGCTTCATCCAGGTTTTGGGAGCAGCACTGAGAGCCTCTGGCAAGGTGCAGAGCCAGTGTGTAATGCTCATGCTTCATTTCACCTAAAAAATGGCATGCAAAGCGGGCAAGGTGCTCATTATAGAATGGTTTGAGTTGCAAGGGCCCTTAAAGATCACCTAGCCAAGTCCCATTTACTTATCCTTTACTAAAACAATATGCTTGGTCCAAAAATTCTAAAAAGATAAGGGATCAGGAAATAATAGTATGTTTGGATCTTTGCAAAGCCCTCCAAGGACATGTCTCCAGCATTTGGAGCATTGGAACATTGGAACATCTTCAGCATTGACTGGGAAGGGGTCCCAGGACACCTCTCCAGTGCTCACTCCACCCCTGCCTACTCTGGTTTCCCTACAGGTCCTTAGGGTGACCTTGCTGCATCCCAAGCAAGTGCTGCTCCTGGCGTCCCTGAGATGAGTTTTCCCCAAGCCCAGGGAGCTCTGCTCCAGCCATTCCTCCTGCTGATGCTGAAGTCACCAGGTAACTGCTGAGCACCTGAAGAATCATTTCCCAGCCATGTCCTGGGGCTATGGGTCAGCAGCTGGCTCAGACCTTGCCGTTCCCAGGTGCCTGAAGGCCACAGTCTGAATGAGCCACAGGGCTTTGCTGCCACACCGTGAGCTGGGTGCTTTTTAGCTGGAGTTGGGAAGAGCAATTAATGAAGAAGTACATGTGCAGTGTACAGAGACAATCCTTCAGCACAGGCTCTGTGCCAAACAGCAGAAAACAGGGAAATGAATCACAGAATATACTGAGCTGAAAGGGACCCAAAAGGATCATCAAGTCCAACTCTGAAGTGAATGGTCCATACAGGGTCAAGACCTCACCTTGGTTTATTGACACCAAGCTCTAACCAACTGAGCTAATCTCAGGGTCTTTATGAATGAGCAGAAGCTGCTCATTTTCCTTCCCCAAGCCACCCTATCCCAGCCTCCCCCACCCTGCTGAGACCCCTTGGGGCACCCCACTCCAGGGCCCCAGGGATGTGCCCAGACACCCACTCAGCTCCAGTGAAGCAGACTGGGAGGTGCCACCAATCACCCACAACACCTCTGGGGTCTGTATGTGCCACACCTCAGCACCTCAGGTGGCTGTTTCCATGCTGCTTGTCCCTTGGGATGGATTTGCCTGGAAGCTTCTGCCTGAAGTTGTTTGTCTGTGTTATTGATCAAGAAGATGCAACACGCACTGTTTCACCTCATTAAAAATCCTCATCTATCTCCTTGGGAGCCCCCCTGGTCCCTTGAATGGTGGCACTGGGGACAAGAGATACGCTTGTTATTTAAAATGGGAAAGATTACCAGTCCCTGAGGAACCTCAGTATCTTGCTGGGGTTTGGCGGCCAGAGTAGGGTCCATGAGGCACAGGCTGAGTGTGGCTTCTTCCCCACTGCCTTGCCCCTCCCAGAGATGCCTGAGACCTGGCTGGCTCAGGTGGTCTCTATTCCAGGTCCACAGGACTCTACAGCAGTGTCTCCTCCCTCTTCCCTTCTCTCTGCTGGCATCAAAGGGATGCTGGCAGGGAGACATAGCTGTGTCTGGCCAGACACACATCCAGGTGAAGGGCTCGTTCAGCCTGCTGGAGGCAGGGCTGTGTGGATGCAGTGTGGATTAGGTGAGTGGTAAATGGGGGTTGTTACCCTGGTGGCCAGGACCCCACTGCTCCCAGCACCCCACTGCTCCCAGCACAGGGCTTTGCATCAGCTCCCAGCCCCCAGAGGGTACAGAGACCTCTGCCCGACCCCCTGGCCCGCACTGGAGAAGAGCTGTGAGGCACTCAGGGTACCTGTGGTTATGTCAAGGCTGGGAACAGTTCCTGCTCGGGACACTGTGGGACAGGGATGTGCTCTGCAGTGGGGTGGAGTTGCTCTGTGCTGCATGGCCTGGATGAGAGACTGGAAGCTGAGCCAGGTGCAGAACAAATGGTTGGTGATCATACCTATGGGGCAGCCACCACCCTCCATTCCCATAAAACCTCCTTGTACCACCTGTAAGATACCCACAGCCTGTGTAGCACCCGAGGGTGAGGGGAAGAGATGGGGCCTGACTCCCCAGCTGCTCTGCCATGGGAGAGGGCAGCAGGCTGGCCACATGATGCCCTTCCATCCCAGAGAAACTGCCCAGCACCTGAGATGGGGATGGTCCATGAAGAACCGGGGATTTGCTTGAGGCTCTGAGTGTGGCTTTGACAGTGAAGGAGCATGGAGGTGTTTACCTAGAACAAATACTGTGAGTGCCCTCTGGATGACTACGGACAAGAGGTGACCTCACTGGAAAGAAATCTGAGTGTTACATTTGCACTTCTCTGACAAAAAGACCTGTTTCCCAAAGATGAACGTGGGACTGAGGTTTTGCATTTGTCGCATAAAAAATGGACTTGCTTCTATATTTAGAATTTGGGTCACCAGCAGCTTTCTGCCAGGAGACACCAAAACAATTTTAAAAAACAGGGCTGCAAACCGGCTTTGGGCCAGGCAGCAGTGTCCGGTCGGGAAGGCTGCCCAGGGAGGCAGATATTTGGGGGAGTGATCAGAGGAGAGGAGAGGTTGGCCGCCTTTGGCAGCAGCGCATCCCTCGTGGCTGGGGACGCTGCTGAGCCCCCTCCACGAGCGGCCCCGTGATCCCAGCCCGGCGGCGCTCTGACTCAGGCCGCCCTGGCCTGACACCTCCTTGTTTTCCACAAGCTCCTCGCTTGGCTTGGGGACAGAAGGAAATAGCAGCTGGTGAGATGAGCCCAGTAATCTGACCCAAGGCGATTTTGGGGTGTGTGTCTCAGCATGGAGTAACCTTGCCGGTCGGGGCGCAGCAGCCGGGGTCACTGCCTGTGAGGAGAGAGGGTGGCGTGGGACTGAGCACGGCTGTACCCTGTGACCCCCTGCCACTCCCATCCCCCAGCCCCGGAGCCCCGCTAGAGCCCGGCGATGGGAGCAGGCAGCTGCCACAGACAGCAGGCAAAGGTTTGCACTCTCTCTGCCTGCCCTGCAAGGAGGAGGGAATGGGGAACGCAGCTGCTGCCCCTCCTGATGGGTCTCCTCCAAAGTGACCGATACGCGGCTTCCACCTGCACGCTGTGCCAAGAGAAGGAGCCTGCCCTCCCTGCTGCCGGTCCTTCCTGCTTCCTGGCCTTCGAAATGCTCCGAGAGTCGTCATTCCCCTCCTCCCCGCATCCCAGCAGCAGCTGTTACCTGCAGGGACTCCCAGGCTCACCCCAAAGCAGCTCATGCCATCAGCCATGGTGGGGGGATGTGCTCCATAGCAGTGGGATGTGCTCCATTATGCTAGGGTGCTCTCCACAGGGCTGATGTACACTCCACAGGGCCGGCATCTGCTCCATATGGGAGGAAGTGCTCCATTGTGGCAGGATGCTCTCCAGGAGGAGGGTGTTCTCCACGGGAGGGTTGTTCTCCACAGAGAGAAGTGTGAGTTCCATCGAGTGTGCATTAGCCCAGAGGGCACACAATGGATCCTGGCTCAAGGTTTGCTCTTCCTGCAGCCCTTCTGACTCCAAGCAGGCTGGATAAGGACCAGGAGCCCTTGGGAGCCTTAACATTCAAGAGTCCCCCAAGAGTCACACTCCTGAGGGGTTTCAGTGACAGCACAACTTTGTAGCTTCTATAAATCAGGACAGTTGGATATTCCAGGGTTTGGATCACGCATCTCTGGCTTTTCTGCCTGCTCCTGGGTTGAAGTGACCCCCTCCAGGCAGGTGCCATGAGGTGTGCAGTGTTCTGCCCAGTCAGTGGCTCTTTATTCAAGTGTGTTCCCAAGTTGCCCTCAAGTCTGTATGTCTCAAAAGTAAGATGAGCATTCAGGGCCTCTTTAAGGTCAAGGTTAAATCCTGCCTAAACCAACCCCAGACCAGTAGAAGGGCAAGCCTGGCCATGCCTTGTCACCGAAGGTGCTGCAGCCCACTGGGTCAGGGCAGGTTGTGATGCTGCTGGGGCCCTGTGTGTGTCTGGGTCGGATGGGCTCTGGAAGCTGCCACCTTCCACACCACAGCAGTGGTGGCTATTTTGACTCCTGCCACATATTTGTCTTATGCAAGATGAGGTTTTGGCTATTGGTCCTGCTGCAGAGCAGTGCTGAGCCCTGGGATCCACTTAGGCTGGGGAGGCTCAGTCCTCTATGGCAGGAGTGGAAGAAAAGGCTGGGCTGAAGCTGAATAAAAGAGCAACCACTGAATCACCTGGCCAGGCCTCCCACAGTTCAGTGTGGATTTGTATGAGCCCCAGGACCACCCCTGTGAGCCTGTCTGAGCTGAGGCACAAAGCAGTGCTGACCACGGAGAACTTAGTCCTCATCTTCATCTGTTCATAGTCTCATATATTTGTTTTACATTTAATTTTAAATCCCTCCCTAGGTCAGAGGCAGGAGCTTCCTACACTCAAATTCAACCCAGGACAATCATAATCAAATTAAATGAAACCTGGGTCTTCCATTTCAGGGGAAAATGTACAGGGTAGAAAATCACTCTTCTGTAGCTGCCCAGCCTTGGTAGTTCAGCTAAGGCTTGCTGGAGATTGATCAAGGTGCTGTGTCCCAGGTGGACCAGTTTTCCCACACTTTGCTGGTGCCATCCAGACATGCTCCTTCTCTTTGGTCCTTGTACCTCATGTACCTCATGATATAGGGTCACACCACACCTTCCACGGGGGACACTGCTGCTGGACACCACTATGCTGATGTGACGTGGTGACACAGCCCAGGTCTGGTGTGGAGACAAGGCTGCTCCATCAGGCTTTCCTCTGGATGCCTGTGCTCCCACACAAACTGCACAGCCTCACCATTAGCATCCTCATCCAAGAAGGTCTGAGTAAAGCAGGGAAAAAAGAACCCATCACCCCCTGCTGAGGAATTCATTGTCCTGCAATTTGGTTTTGTCCCGATGTAGAGGGGCAGGGCTCCCCAGAGCATCCTGGGAGCAGCCCAGGAACCTTACTGGCAGGAGCTGGCAGGAGCAGCCTTGGGATGGCCATGCTGTGCTCAGCTGCCCTGGCTGGGTCACCAGCACCAGCTCTGCTCTGCTTTCCCTTTCCTGATGGGTAATTTCAACAATGGGAATTTTCAACAGTCCAAGTTATTCATGCTAGAGTAGGACACTGGGACAAGGATGGGCTCACCCACCACTCAGTGGTATCCTCAGCTTTGGAGATCTGTTGCAGCTGGACTGATGGTTGTCCTTGTGCTGAGTCACCTGATTTTTCTTTTGTCTTCAGACCATGACATGCCACCCAGAAGAGAGCTCCCACCATGGTGTCTGAGCTTCCTGTCCTGAGGTTAGAGGCAGCCAGGAGGGAACCTGCACTCTGCAGCTGCCCTGGCCGAGCAGGGGCCCCACTGTCCTGCAGTCCCAAGCCTCAGCCTTGCCTGGGTCTCCTTAAGGACAGGGACTACCCACATGCAGCTTTCTCTATGTCCTTCCCTCGTCCATGATGCTGGGAGAATTCCTGCCCCACTAGGATCTCCCTGCCCATTTGGTTCTTTGGCTCTCCCTGGAAAGACTCTTGCTCTCCCTGTTGAGAATGTCTTTATATCCTTCATGGAACAAGAATGTAAAGCGAGGTGTGACAAAATGAGAAGAGAGAACTGGGGAGCTGATGGAGAGCCTGGAGCAAGTTCACCAGTTTCCATATGGCATCTCTCCAAAGGAGGGATCTTCTTCCTTTCTGAGCTCCCATGGGTGTGGTAAGGACCAGGCAGAGTCTTTGGAGTCTCATGGCACAGAGGGCACAGCAGTGGTGTGATGCTAGATCAAGAGATCTACTGTGCCTGATGCTCACAGAGAAATGGGATGGCTCTGAGGGGCATGAGGTGGGTGCCACCCCTGTGCCACCACCTTGCCCAACGGTGGCCCCAGCCTGCAGAGACTCTGGGGCTCTGCAGGGCAGGAGGACTCTGCAACCTCCTCTCAGTTCCTCCAGCAGCACTGGAGTTTGCTCCCAGGTGTCACTACAGAGTGAAACTCAAGAGACCTCCTGATAAGGGAGGGCAGCTATAAATGTCCTGTCCTGTGTAGGTTTCGCTATATTGAGGAGAGGAAGGGAACACTAAAGTCTCCTCTTAATCCACAGTCTGGTTTTATGCTGAGATGAAGGGAACAGATCCCCTGTGACCATGCCCAGGGTGCCTCCCCCGAGTCCCAGTGTCTGTAAAGACACCGGTGTGTGCACATCCTTGCACGTGGCATGTCCCTAGGACACTTGTCCAAGCCCTGCCCACCATCCACCCCAATGACCTGAAAAATACACCACCAACCAGATTAAAATTAGCTTGGGGATATTTCCAGTCAGGCTAGCAACTCCTCCTTAGAACCAATACCAATGTCATGGCCATAGCCCTGGTTAGAGAAGGAGCACAGCTCCCACACCAGAACAGTGTAAGATGGGGGACCGCTGCTACAGCCAGCCAGACATGGGGTGGGGCTGTGGAGAGGGGGGCTGGAATTTGGCTGCAAATGGCCAGGCTCCATTTTCTACACACCTGGGGATGTTTGGGGTTTGCAATTACTCCCTCAGGCTGAGCTACAGCCACAGGCATGGGCCTGGGGAGGCAGCCCAGCAGTGCAGAGCCACATTAGGGCCATCATGGAGAAACTTTCCAGCACACCACTGCACATCTGGTGCCTGACAGAAAATGGGCTGGTGGGCTGGTCTCAGATGAATCAGGCCAGCAAAGTCCTAGTCTCATCCTGGCTCTGGTTCTCCTCCTGCTGCCCCTCTCCCACAGGCACAAAACCAGATCACCTGGCATCTGCGCTGCCATAAGCATGACCAGGAGTGAGGCCCTCCTTACGGAGCTGTGTCTCATGTCCAGCCAGCTCCTGAAAACCCAAGCACAAGACACCTCCACGTGCTGGCAGTCATGGATGGGCAGTGTTCACGGTCATGTTTGCTCTGTCTGCTGCCAAGCACCTGCTTGTGCTGGCAGGCCACCCTCCAGCAGCCTAGCACAGAGGCAGGGAGAGGCGTCCTGCCATGGTGGGGTGCTGGGTGTGCCAGGCTGTGCCATGCTGGTCGCTCCTGCGGGCTGGGACCGATGGCAGATGCGAGACCGCAGTTCCACCCTTCCCTGAGCCCTGGCTTGACCTCGGCTGGGTGTGTCCGGTCTCGCCACCTCGGCTGGGGTGGAGGTAAACACTGCAGAGCTGGGTAACAGGACTGAGAGCCCTGGAGAACTCTGTGGCATTTTAAACATCCTCCCCCAGACACTATGAGAGGCAGAGTCCCGCTGTGCATACCTTGGCACTTTGTTAAGAACCACGTCACCCTCCCCTGGAGCCAGCAGAGGAATCAGAATCGCAGTGACATTGGAGATGGGACTCCAAATTTGAGGAGAGGACAAGGGGAAAGTTTTTCCTTCGCTCTTTGGGCACCATCCCAAGACCTTTGATACACAGAGGAGTTTTAAAATACCCACAATCGCTGGTAGCCCCGTGCTTCTGGGTTACATCATCTGGGTCCAGGGTGCAGGCTGTCTGAGTGAGGTGGCAGATGCAGCCAGACACAGCCTGGATCAAGCTTGGTGCTGGCACTGGTCGGGTGTGACCTGCAGCAACACTGCACTGGCTGTGCCCTGCTCCACTTCAGGGGTGGTGGCTCTGCTCCCTAGGTGGGTGAAGAGCCCTTGTGTCACACCACGGCTCTGCCGTATCACAGTAGTGAGACTCGTCACCCTGGCACATGGATGCTGGGGACATGTGTGCCTGTCACTTTGCTCCTTGGGTGGTGGCCTCCCCAAGCATGGCACTTTCAAGGAGCTGACCTTAAAAAGAGCAAAACACAGGCTGCCTTCAAGGCTCCTGCTCTCAGGCATTTCCACCCTGGTCCTGCCAGCCAAGCTCTCCCACCAGGAGGGTGGCTGTCACCGAGCCCAGCCACCAGTGCCTTATAAGGACTCTTCACTGAAATTGTCCTTGGATTCCTCTGCTCTCTCAGTGTTGCACATGGAGATGAAATTCTCAAGAACCACCAAACTACCCCAGGCAGAAGATGCCCCTGCACCTTTTCCCATACTCTCCCACATAAAGCCCAGGTTTCTGCTTCTCTGAAAGTCTCCTTCTCTCTGAAGGAGAAAAGTTTCCAGGTTTAATTCTTCCACCAAAATGCCTTAAAAACAAATTTCTCACCTCTTTTTTGGATACTAAGGAAGAAGCCAAAAAGCTTATTTGCTTGACTTCTCCTTAACTGCCTTCCAAATATTTGAGTACCTGAGGATCCCAAAAATGGAGAGGCTTTGACCTGTGATACAGTTGAGCACAAGAGGAAAAAGGAGCCCTAAGTCAGCACATAGCCCAAAAATAGAACGAGGGTTATCTGAAAAATGCACTAAATATAGACAAAAGTGTTTCAGCCACAGCTGCAGCTAGGCCAGCCCAGCACAGGGCTCAGTGTCACTTGCAGACAGGATTTTAAAGGTCCACAGTCCAGCTGACATGCGTGCCATACCTCAGTTGGTTACAGCCCCACCTCACTCTGTCTCGGCTCTCAGCAAGTACCCAAGATTCCCATCCCCAGGGTGCTCCCAGGGTGAGGAGGAGGCAGCAAGCCCAACTGTGTACAACCCCAGGCACATGGAACTTCCATAGAAGGTCTGAACTGGATTTTGGAGGGCACAGGTACAGGTGATCCTCCTGGGAATGAGACCAACCAGAATCCCACAGCCACCAGACCTCTGAAATCACTCAGAACTTCAGAACTGATTTTGCTGTTGGTTTAAGCTGGAGGGGAAGGTGCAGGCAAGGGCTCCTTTCATCCGAGTCAGGTCATTCATCTCCATTTACAGCACAGTGGGAAAACTTCCAGTTTTCTGGCACTTTACAGACCAGTAACAGCCTAGCCCTTTCTTCTGCCCTGCCCAATGTGGAATGGTGACCTGCTGCAGAAGCTTTGAGCCCACTAGCACCTGTCAGCCTGTGCATCATTGCTGCCTCTGGCACCATGCAGGCAGGATGTCCCCAGTGGGTCTCTCCTTGCCCAGGCTGGGGCAATAAAGCCAGGTCCAGGGGGGAATTTTTGCACCAGCAAGACCCCTTGACCTGATAGGTCCACCTCTTCCCCATGTCCTGCCCATCAAGGTGTGGGAGTGACCATACCATCCTGATGGACACGTTCCAAGGAGGACAGGCATGGCCTGTGGGAACAGAGGGGAGCACCAGTGGGCAGCAGGATGCAAAGAAGGGAATTTTGCCCATGCAATCTTGGGGCACTGGAGGACTGCTCTCCCAGGAGATCTCCAGGGCTCTGGGTGGGCACTAAAATGGATCTATCAGCTCTGCATGTTTCCGGGATTTAGTGATTTTTAGTCACCAGCTCTTAGGGTTTAAAAAATCTTCCACTGAGCATAAGGACAAACAAAGGTGGAAAGAGGCTCATAAAATGTGTCTAATAGGGTGAAGTCTTGCTATCTTTTTGAAATGAGATAGGAAGGTTTTCCTGAAAAAGGTCCAAGATCCTTTGATGTTCTCATGGCTCATTGCCTGCAGCCCCACTGAGCCCTGGCAGCCTGGCATCCTCCTCTGCCAGTGCTGGCAGCAGATCCAAGGAACAGCCTCACCTGCAGCTGTGGGGTCTCTTTTGGGAACTAAGCCACGCCTGGAGTACGAGGCTGCCTTCCTCCTCTGATGCATGAGACACACTTTATTGGTGGATTTTTAGGTAAATGCACACTTTTCCAAGCAGGTCTGATGCAGCCAGCTCTGAGCATGGAGCATGAGAATTGCTGCTGGTCCCCACGGTGCTGCCCTCAGGAGCCAAGATGCTTCCCCGGCATTTCTGCTCTGAACTCGCATCAGCCCTTCCTGACCTCCAGCTGCAGCCACCCAGTTTCAGCCACTGAGGGAGCTGGTTTTGCAACACCAGAAACACAAACAGCCTCCAGGACCTGTGCCCAGATCTCCCCTGATGCCCTAGACTTTCTGAATAACTTCTTTCACAAAAACAGTGTCATAGCAGGGTGCAGATAAGCTCTGACAAACAGCACCAGGCATTCCTGTCCTCACCTGTCCTTCATAGGACCGTGACACCCCATCATTAGAGCTGAGACCAGGAAGGGGCTGGAAGGTGAGGCCAGCACAGGGAATTGTCCCATGGGTGTGCAGGGCAGGGTGCTGGCTGGTGGGCAAGGAGAACCCATAACATAGAGGAGGAAGAAGATGGGGAAGTGCTGTTGTTGGTAACACCAGGGGCTTGTGGCCCCTGTGAAGTCTTCTCCCTTCCCCTCCTGGAAGCAGAGTCACCACTGCAGGAGGGACATTGGAGATGGAAGGGAAACAGCGCTTTGTGAGACTCAGAGCTGAGAATGCTCCAGCAGGCATGGGTCACCATGCCCACCTGCCCATGACCCAGGTAGGCAGAGGGATGGGGGCAGAGCCTCCTCTGTTTGCCATCCACTTCTCTGCCTGGATGAGGGCACCATGACCCACATCCAGCAAGGCATGTGCATGGCTGGTGACCAGAGCCAGCTGGGATAAAGCCAGGCAGTACTGGGAATAACTGCCCTCAGACCACTCCCCTCCTGCACCTCTACCTGGGCAGCAGCTCCAGCACTAGTGTGGGATTGTGCCTATGTGCCCAGCGTGGGTTTAACCCTTGGGAAACTTTCCTGAGCAAGGACACCCAGGATGTTGTTATGGCCTGACTCAAAATGAGGGGGATCAAAGCATGGATCTAATGGGAGAAATCACCCTCATATACTTCACCTAACTCCTGTCTCTGAAGCACCCTCCTAGGCAGCTCTGCATTACCAGGCAGGCATTATTCTCAGGAAATAAAAATCGTGTGAATTTTATTCCAATAAACCCTTTTCCTGGTATCATCCAAATTGAAGCAATGAGAGCAGAGCAGCAGCAGTAAGAGTATGTCCAGGAGCAGTGATGCTTTTCTGGCTAGAAAGCTCTCACCCGGGAACGCTCACACGCCTGAGTGAAAGGCTCCCACAGAACTGCTTCAAAATGTGAAGCCCATTTTGCCCCAGTTGGATAATAGGTGTGTTGTGTATAACCTGGGTCATTAAAATACCCCTTTTTACTTCCTGCTCTTCTGCACCCGGAGGCCACTGTCAAGGTGATGCAAGAGGCAGCTGTGATTGCAGCTGGGTGGCACCAACTGCACCCTGCTCTCCTGCCCTAGTACACAGGGTGTTGTTCAAGGGGGGATTTAGTGAGCTGGTGTGAAGGTAAAGTGGGAGATAGAGGTTGGGAGTTGGGGGAGATGTGGAAAAGCAACAGATATACTAGAAACCATTCTTTTGGTTACCAAAAATTATTTCAGGTGTGGCTAATTCAGCATGCCAAACATTGCAAATGGGATGGTACCAGAACACTGGGGCTGGCATCAGTGGGGCTGGTTCAAGGAGTGGCCATTATAGAGGAGCACTCACAGATGTGCTTATATTTAGGAAGATCCTTCCGAAGACAACGGGGCTTCAACTGCCACCATGCGACCAGGCATCCTAAGGTGGTGTTCTCATCACCACCTCTTTCTGACAGAAATCTGAAGAAACACGAAGCTGAATCAATTTGACCATCCCACGGAGGGTAGTGCATCCCTGCTGCCCTGGGATCAGGCAGCAATGGAGGAGAGTGACCAAGTCAGCACCCGGGCCAGGGTCCCCTCCATGGCCAGCCCCAGCATGGCCGGTGATGGCACTGGCACTGGCACTGGCACTGGCACTGGCACTGGCATGGCTGGGGCTGCGCTGGGTTCAGTGGAAGAGAGGACCGAGTCCAGAGACCTGCCCACTGCCGTGCAGGCAGCTGAGCCTGGGCGGCCACTGCCAAAAACACCGGGGATCACCCTGGGGACAAAAACTGGGACAGACTGGCCTGAGCAATCTGGCCAGGCAAGTAGAGTCTCCTCCTCTCCTGCAGGAAGCAGGAGAGGTTTGGGAGAAGGACAGCACCTCATCAGAGCTTCCTCCCAACAGTGTAAGCGCAGCCTGGACCGGGCCCTTCTGACGCCAGATCGCCTGGACGTGAGTCCCTGTCGTGGCCACCGAACTGCCAGGATGGAGGGGGCAGTGCTCAGCTTGCACTGCCCCTCCAGTGGGCCCTGCACACCCCTGTGGTTACTCTGGCAGACGTGGATGGTCTCCGGAGCACGGCGCTGAGGTAGCAGAGGTGCTCGGGTGGCACCTACACAGTCTGGAATTACCTTCCACCCGAGGAGGGCTGCGAGGCTTCATTCCCCTCCCCGTGCCCCGGAGTACCTCCCTGTAAGAAAAGGAATGGCTGTCATGGGTAGAGCAGGCAGTGGGTGCACCCAGATGGGACAGGGTCCATCCCAGAGAGCCAGGACACACCCCAAGAGCACAGGGTGAACCCCACTGCTCTCAGTCTTCCCGAGACAGAGGGAAGCCAGGGCAGAGCTGCAGCACAGGAGCCCTGGCTGCAAGGATGCTGGGAGGACATGGTTTTCCAGATGCTGGCTGTAAACATCCCATTGCTTTCCCAGAGCTCAGACCCCCAACACTCTGGCCATGGGATGGGAGAGCATGGGGATGTGGTTGGCAGCTCAGGCAACGTGTGACAAGCACAAGGGAAGGGTCCCTGGGGCAGCTGACAGCTGAGTCATGCACCACAGGGCAGGTGGGGTGGGGACTTCAAAGAGCCCAGTCCCACGGGACAAAACAGGTGGGAAGTGACTCCTCTGACAGAGCTCGTGTGAGTGCTGAGCACCCAGCAGCCATGCTGAGCATCCAGAGCAGGGACAGTCACACCTTGGCAGGGCATGCCTCATGGAGGCTTCTGGCATGACTGCAAATGGCCCCAGGTCCTGACACGGGGAAGAAGAACCAGAGGTCACCAGCTGAGTCACTGGCAGGTCTGAGTCCCCAGCTCCAGCCATGGCTTCCCTCCAGCCCCACTGCCCAAAGCACCACCCAGCACCTCCTGCCACACTGTCACACCTTGGCTGAATTTCTGCCCCGTGAGAATGCCTCTCCCCCTTCTTTTTCTCCTGACACCTCTCTGCCAGTAGGCTCATCCCCACCAAACCAGTGCCACATCTCCAGGAGCACTCAGGGTTGGGGGAACCTGTGCCCAGGAGCCAGCCCTCAGAGCTCCCCTGGCACCAGGAGATGGAGCTGGGAGTCCCCTGCTGCAGTGACACACCTCTGTCCCAGGCAACCTGGCACAGACACAGTGGTGCCAGCACCTCCTGCCCAGCTCAGCCAGCAGTCCAGGCTGGGCTGACTTGGACATTCCCAGTTGGTTTGCTCATGGCCACTACCTTGCACAGGGGCTTGAGGAGGGCAGAGAATTTTTTCATAACCTAGAAGCCTGGGAGCATCTGGATGAGGCCTTGGGGTGAGGCAGGAACATCCTGAGCTACCTCTGATGCCAGGAAAGAAAACGTGGCTCTATCCCTGCCCATGGACTCCAGTGGAGTTTGTTCCATGAGATGGATGTTTGCTGCCTTGGAGGTTGTGCTGTGGGGTGGGGAAGCTCAGCTGTGGAAGCCTGGCTTGTGCACCACACAGCACAGGGAAGGGAGCTCCTGCCAGCCCAGGAGCACTGCACACACCATGGTGCCAATGCCTCCAGGATCACCCACCCACCAGGGCTCTGACAGGTCAGGGTGGTGCGGGTCGAGGGAGGGAACATCCCAGTCAGACCCTGAGCTGCAAACTTTTAAATTAAGAAATTCAACATATTTTCAACCTGGAAGCAGCCCATCCTCCAGCTGGGAAGAGGCAGAGTGGGCAAGGAGGAAGTCTCCAGTGAAGGACCATTTATGTGGGAATGTGGTTTTGGGGAGCCTCCCTTGCTGCTCATCCCCAGGGGGACAGAAACAGGGCAGAGAGTGGGGCAGGCTGTAGGTTGGCCAGCAGTGCTTTTGTGCAGGTTGACAGCAGGATGGCCATGCTTGGGATTTTCAAAGAGCACCTCAGGGGTTCATGTGTCCTTGTGCTGCTCCAGCCAATGGCAGAGTAAAATGTTTAGGTTGGATCTTGGGAAAGTTTTCTTAATGGAAAGGATGGTGAGGAATTGGAACAGGTTTCCCAGAGCAGTGGTGGACTATCCCCAGAAGTGTTAAGAAAACATGTAGATGTGGCACTTGGGGACACAGTTTAGTGGTGGACCTGGGTTAACAGTTGAACTGAATAATTTTAAGATGTCTTTTCCAATCTTAATGATTCTATGACTCTGTGCTGGACACCCTGGGCACCTTGGTGTATTTTTCATGCAGGGTTCAAGACACCCTGGGCTCTGGACATGTTCTCCCCTTCACACTGGGGGGAAAGCTGTGCTGTGCAGAGTCACCATGGCCAAAACCCTGGGGTTGAGGAGAGGATGGCACTGTATGGGGAGGACATTTGCTATCCCTGCAGTCCACACATTCTTCCTCTTTCTCCAGGCCAGACCATTGCAAGCTGTGGGTTCCTCCATGCTGGGTGCATGGAGAGCTGTTGCCAGGCCTCAGGACTTTCATTTTCCAGTAACAGGCATGACTCAGTCACTCTACTTGACTTGGTGGCCTTTCCTTTTCTATGACCATCATCAACTTGTCTCTCCTAGAAGATGGTCCTTGATTTAAATTACCAGGTCCCAAGCAGAAGGAACCATGGGATTAGGATTGGGGCTGAGCTCAGGATCTGAAGATTCATTCATATCTTACTTGGGGCAAGCATCTTCAACTCTCCCTACTTCTGTTTTCCTTTTGGAAAAGAAAACAGACCCTTCCCATTGCCTGTTTCAACAGAGCCTTCCTCTTGCCTGTGTCAGTGCAATCTCCAGGAGTGCTAAAAGTGACCTTACCTGTAACTGTAGAAAATGCTCCCTCGACCCCATAGCACAAACTAAATGCCATTAATAGGACATTTGGGTTAACTTCAGTTGTGAGATTTGACTAATAAGGGCATTCTGCAGTGGATCCTTCCAGAGAAAATCATGAACTCACAGCATGGTTTGGACTTTAAATTCCATCCCATTCCACCTCCAACCATAAAAAGGGACACTTTCTACTACCCCAGGCTGGTCCAAGCCCTATCCAACCTGGCCTTGGACACTTCCAGGGATCCAGGGGCAGCCTGTGCCATGGCCTCACCATGCTCAAAATAAAAAATCGTCTTTGCAACAGGAGAAGTACCTTCCCTGCAGGCATCTCTCTGCATGCAGGAAGTGTCCTCTCCCCTGCAGAGCTGCCAGAGGGGCCAGGGCAGGGGGACAGTACAGCCCTTGCTCCCTGTGCAGCGCAGGTGAGGCACAGGGCCACGTGGGCTTTTCATCCCCAGATGGGATTCCTGTGTCTGCCCCAGCTCCATCTCACAGATGATCAGTCCCTGCCCCTGTCCCCTCTGTCACAGTCGGGTAACCCTCAACAGTACAACCCAGTGAGAACGTGGAAAGACAATTTCAGGGCAAGCCAGGCCTCCATTTTCCTCTACTCTGGTTTTACACATCCCCTCTTTGCCTCTCAAACTAGACTTGATCCCAGCTGTTGCACCTGAAACCCCAGGTGGCAACAGGAACCCTTCCAGCAACTGGTGCTTAAATGGACTTCCTGTGGGGAATTCCCAGGAACTAATGGTGTCTCTGTAACACAAATCAGTGCCCACAGAACTGAAGGATTAGGAAGAAGAGTATTTCTGGATGTCACCCAGGGTCACCAAATGGTGTAAGTCACAAGTCTGCACTTCCAGGGGCTGATGTTGGTTTTGCTGCATTGGTTTGGACCAGGATCAAACTTTCCACAAGTTTAATTGATGTTTTGGGAGAAGCTTGACTTTTATTTTATCATTTCGCTCATCCTCTCCCATCCTTTCTGAGGATTAACCGGAAAAATATAGATCAAGATACTGGTTTCAGCCTAGCAGTGGCTTTCCAAGGCAGGACTCTTAAGGACAGCACAGGGAGAGGATTAATGGCTCAGAAATGCCCTTTGGGCTTCTCTGCATCTGGCTCTTGCCTGAAAACATACACTTGACTTGAAGACAAAGAAATCTAATGAAATGCTTGAGAAAAACACTCTGCACTCTCAGTCCCTGCAGCACACAAAGGCACAGTGCAGTTCAGCAGCTGCCAGCCAAAACCCAGCTTTTTGTTCTTAAAAGACACTGCCACTCCTGTGTAACCTCACAGGGAGAGGGAGCGTCCATCATACGATCCTACAGCCTAAAACCACTGTCAGCAAAGGCTGAGGCAGAAGGAACAAGCCACGTGTCAGAACAACAGAGAGGGGTGCCAGGACTGGGGTGTGGGGGGTCTCCAGGAGTGACCAGCAGTGCCTGGGCAGCTGGAAGAAACCTACCTAAAGAAGCACGAGCTTTGTTCTTCCCCACTTTCCCTGTCTGGCTGTCACCAGCAGCTCCTGCTTGACTGAGACAGTCAGAGCTTGGCAATGTGGGGCAGATCCAAGTGGGATTCACAGATCTGTTTCCTACTGGCTTCCCATAGAGGAAAACATGGCAAAGAATCAGTGTCATACACAGAGCTGCTGTTCATAACCCACTTTGCCTTTCCTGTCTCTCTCTGCTCCAGCTGTTACAGATTCTCCTGGTTTTCTTTCACTTGAAATAGAGGAAGAAAATGGGGCTGCTGGCTGTGAATGCCATGTCCTCAGGATACCGGATCTGGACAGCCCATTTCTTAGAAATGCTGCTGTCAAGGTGAGTAGTTTAGCCAGTGCCCAAAAGCTGAACAGTGCTGTTTATCAGACACCTTTGATTCCTCTTGCCTAACTTCAGGTGTCCAGAGTTTCGGTGTTCAGCTCACATCATCAGCTCATCTCTTCCCCACCCAGGAGAGATGTCTGAGGTGAGTTTGTAGCTCTCTGGACAAGCCCATCTCTCCCTCGTGTAGATGACAAGCTTCCACTAGGTGACTAATTGTCTTAGCTGGCAGGAATTTCATCTTCAGGGATTTTTCATTTTTTTTAACATTGCCATTTAAAATTCACTCTGAAAAATACTCAAAGCAGAAATCTGATCTTTCTGGAGGCTGAGAAAAGTTGATGTGCTTTCTTACAAAGATATATGTCTTTCATGTAAAGGAAGTTCTGGCACATGAAGCCAGTCAGAGAAATCTCAAGTGCAGTTTATTTTCTACTGTCTCTGAACCCAAAGAAGAAAAACCAATCACTCAGCTTCTGGTTTTGATCCAGACCACTACCAACCTCCATAAAAGCCCACAAACCTCATGCTGTCTTCTTTCAGTAGGTAGCAGAAAGACTGGAAGATGCCTATAGCAGTGTTATTTCAGACTGCTAGGAAAATCTGTTGTTTTCCATAAAAGGCAAGCACCTTTCTCCCAGCAATTTCTAAAAACACCAATACCCTTCAATTTAACAGCAGCTTTTATCCATGAATCAAAGAAAAAAAAAAAAAAAAAAAAAGAGAAGTCATGAGAAGTCACATAGCCCACAAAAATTAAAGGCATATGAATTTATGAGTATATTTTCATTGACAAACCCAAAAGCTGGCAGGTATAATAGCCACTAAAGTCCAACAGAAGACAACTTGAAAAGAGGCAAAAGCAACTCAAATGTTTATCAGTAAAGACCCCCCCTATAGTGAGACTGTATGCAAATATGAATTTCTCAGGAAAATCAAAGCCACTGAGAACCAGTAATGACTACAATGCAATTACTGCTGTGCAGAGGTCTGTGGTAGGAAAGGCAGAAAGAAACACAGTATAACACTGAAGTGGTTGACTATGAAAATACAACATGACAGCTTGGCCAAAATAAATGGTGGGTGAAAATCACAGCTCTGGGACATGGGATAGGGTGGGATAGATCCCACAGGAACAGGAAGCATCCCTGAGATATGTAAGTCACTGCACAGGGCCGTGATGAAATCTTAAAATGAAAACAAAACTGTGGTCTCCCACATGCAAAAAACCTGCATTAGGCTGGAAGACTTGCAAGGGAGGACTGGAGGGTGCCTCAGGAATCAGAACACCTAATTTGTACAGTGAGTCGGGAAAAGGAGTGGCTTGTTTACCCCAAAAAATGTCACCATTGCATAATTCCAGCAGGGCACACAAGAAGTGCCCAAACCAGCATCTGTTTGCAGGAACAAAGAT
This sequence comes from Sialia sialis, assembly GCA_009812075.1. Taxonomy (NCBI): domain Eukaryota; kingdom Metazoa; phylum Chordata; class Aves; order Passeriformes; family Turdidae; genus Sialia; species Sialia sialis. The sequence continues at coordinate 515,817 of VRYO01000532.1, forward strand.
GAATCATCCCTGAATTGGCTCAGTCTTAGACACAGTGTTTTCTGAAAGTTCTGTGATGCAACATCTCCAGGTTGAATTCGTGCCCTGAGCAGTCCGCGTGGGCAGCACCATCGAGGCACTGCAGATCTTCCAGCAGCAGCAGCAGCAGCAGCTCTCAGCTGGGTCTGGCTCCATCAGATCTGCTTCTTTTTGTAAGGCAACAAAACCTGGAGGCTGTAGGGCAGGCAGTGTGAAGGTCTCCCTGAGAGCTGCATTTGCTGCTCTCTGTGTAAACCAACAACCACTTCACAGCCCCAGTGTCACACTGCTGGTGGCACCATGGCAGGAGATCTCCAAACTTCAGCTCCTCAAACTGCTCCAAGGACTTGGCACACCCAGCCCTCTGTGCATGTTCCTACCAAATCACTCACAGAGCCAAGGAATTTCAGGAAGAAAGGACAGCTAGTAAATCCCTAACGTTGCAAAAACTACCATCAGTTTGGGGTAAACACAAGGACACAGATCACGTTTGTGTCTCTGGAAAAAAACACTAAATTGCTGCACTAACCAAGCAAACCAGAGTTTTCTCATAGTTTCTGGTTTGTGTCCTTTTAGCTTCTTGCTGGAAGTCTCCATTCAGCTCAGTATGAGTCTCTGAAAGCCCCAGGATCTCTCCTCTGTTCTGCTGTTATCCCTCTATGTCCCTTCACTGTTGCTGGGGAAGCAGCTGGCTGTGCTGGCTGACTTGGAGCAGCACAGCAATGCTGCCACGTCCCAAACTATAGCCTATGCAAAACCCATCCCAGCCTGGGTCTCCTGAAACTTCCCTTGATTTTCATGAAGCCTGTAGGAACCCCAGGGATTTTAAAGGTCTGCTCCTCTGTCTCATTTGGCTGAGAGTGGCTTCAGAAGTTCCTGCCAGACAAAAGGCAGCACCACAGCATCTGTGTGTTTACTGCAACTCCTTAATGGCAGCTCTAACCCCTCAAATTAGTGGCCATCAGACAGCAACTGATACTCAACCCTCTCATATTTGCCTGACATATTTCATGCTTCGAGAGGGCTGAATATGTCAATTAGTTTAGGAATTCTCTTCCATTGCTAGCACTGAAATCTCCTCCTGGAGACATGCTGGAGCAAACTCATGCTCCAGAAAGAATTGCTGCATTTGTCATGAATTATTCTTTGACCTTTGTTTTCAGTTGTCTTTGCACACCAGTTTAACACAGAACTGTAGTGGCATGATTCCACATGTGATTCCTGCTGCCTTTATTATTATCTGAATCTTCCCAGGGCTGCATCAGACAGTGCTGGGCAGCACAGCTCAAACTGGCAAAATCAGCATCCTGGAGCAGTGCAGTTTTAACCACACTACTGTGTGCCAGTCCCTCAGCAAAGCAGCAGTCACAGGAAGGCTGTCAAGTACTTTGGATCAGAACTGTTATTTGGAGAGAACCAGCACATGCAAAAGAGCATTTCTGAGCAGAAAACTCGAGAGAACGCTGTGAACAGCTGCAAAGAAGAATCAGCATTTCTGGCTTCCTATTTACAGATGCTTGCACAAATAAATTAACTTGAATGAATTCACCCTGATTTATCAGAGGATGTCCTGGAGCCATCAAGTCCCAGGGCCAGCCAGAGCCACATTCACAGAGCAGCTTTACCAGCACAACCCACACCTTTGTGCAAGAGCCTGAGAGCAGAGGAGCTGCCACACAACAGGATGAGCACTGAAGCTTCCTCATGGCCTCAGGACCAGATGAGCTGTGGCAGTGGATGAGACCACACTTGAGGGAAGCCCTGCAAAGGAGGCAGCTGAACCCCGCTGAGGGAGTGAGTACAGTAGCAAACAGTCCATCAGTAGGAAACAGTAGGGAATCATCTGAAGGTGGTTTTGCAGCATGAAGAGATGCCTGTTCCAGAAAGTTTATGTGACTGACCACCAAACCCCAGCAGTCTCTCCAGTCCTGGGCACAGTACATGCTGGGTCACCTGGACCTTTAGGAACCACATCCCAGAAGAATTCAGCCTTTCCCCATTGCTGCAGGTGGGTGCAACTCTACTCTACAGCTCTGAGGCTCCATAAACCCAATGTAAATGTTGACTTGGACATTATCAAGCTCTTTTCAATAGCAATCCCAGTACACTCAGTAAATCCTAGTTAAAATTACGTGAAAAATTGCTGTCTTCACATACAACATCAAATGTGTTTTCACTGTTGCTCATTTTTTTAGGAGATTACCATGTTTTCCTTCCACGTGTCTCTATTCACACGAAGCATTGTAAAGGCTATTTTTATGTGAGATTGTGTGAACGGGGGTACCCAGGGATGGGGATGGATGAAGAGTTGTTGTTGAAGAGCAGGAGAGTCCATGCTGGGAAGGTTGGCATGTGAAAGTCTCACCAGAACTCCCAAGCTCTGGAGCTGATTGAAACCACACAGACTGAGAACCCGAGTCTGCCAAAAGCTTTCTGGAAGCAAACACAGCCACAAAGACTCAGTGCCCTCACCACAGCCACAGCAAACAAACAGGCAGATACCACGGGGGGATCTGTGAAACACCTGGAAAATAAAGAACCCTCTGAGAGAATTTCCAAACAGCTCAGAAGCCACCAACGCTCCTCGTCCGAGCCGGGCCCAGCCCGCCAGGCGCTGCCCCGGCTGGGCAGAGCTGCCATCCAGAGCCGTCTCGGATTCACCAAGGGGAGGGACAGCCCGCCGGGAGCGCGATGCCACTCGAGGCCATAGCCATCCCTGTCCTCCGGCTGAGAAGAAGCTGTCCCATGTGGCCGCTCTAGGCAAGAGCGACCCGAACGGGACAGCTCGGGGGACAGGAGCAGGACCCACTCTTGGCCGCTCCAAGCGCGTTCCTGCTAACTTAGCGCCCCCGCGGCCGCCGTAGTTCCGAGTTGTGCTGGGAGACGGCGGTGCGAGGGCCGCTGGGAAATGTAGTGTGCCCGGGCCGGCCGGTTCATTGGCGGCGTGTTCCCCGGTGCCGCCCGGGAACTACAGCCAGCGGTAGCGGCGGAGCGCGCGCCGGGATGGCGGCCCCCTTGGTGCTGGTGGTGCTGGCGGCCGTGACGGTGCGCGCCGCGCTCTACCGCTCCAGCCTCGCCGTCTTCATCGCCGAGCGGGTTGAGGTGGCGTCCCCGCTAAACGCCTGGAAGCGAGGTGAGGCCCGGCGAGCCCTAGCCGAGGCGCCGCTGGCCGGGCCGATCCCTGCGGGGGCGGCGCGGAGGAGCCCGACCCCGGCCGGGCTGGAAGCGGCCTCCCGGTGAGGGCGCCCGGCTGCGCCCCGGACACGGCCGGTCCGTGCTCGCCCGGGCCCGAACCAGAGCTGCACGAAGGAGCCCTGGGCAGCTGTGCCCGGGAGGAGCCCGTGGGAGCCGGTGCTCGGCGGCTCCGGGGGCGGGAGGGCCGCGGGGCTGGAGGCAGAGGACGGGGCTGGAGCCACAGCTCGCGGCTCACAGCTGGCCGGGGACACTGCTGGTGTCCACACAGGGACACAAACGGGCGCGTGTGGCCTCGGCCGGGCCCTGCACAGGCACCGTGTCGTGGTGAGAATTCCACTGCACGGCCCCCAGGTCATTTCCCTTGGTCACCCGTGTCCCCACGCGTTAGCAGCGATTCACATTCTCTGCTGAAGGTTGAGCGAGATACAGGGTAATCGGAGCTTTTCAGTGACGTTCATCTGTGTATCATTTGAGCCTGTTAGGAACCTTAATTTATTTTAAAGATGTCTCTTTGGTATCCAGTTATTATGTAGGTAAAGTTGTTTGCAGTTTTGAGGTGGAAAAGAGGGGCCAGAAGTAATAAATGATGACCTGAGGCCTCTGGTCCTCTATATGTAGCACTTCACGCTTCCTGTGCTAACAAATTTGTCTAAATATCACCTTACCCACCGTAGGTGGGTATCTAGATAGTTAAAGGAAAAAGTGGGGTCATCTTGAAAAGTCTGGGTTGTCAACATACAGGAAATTGGTGGCAGCAGAATCTCTTTCTCCAGCATGTCACTGAACTGAGCACCTCTTGTTGTTTTCCTGCAATGTCCTGGCCATTTCCCTCTGAAAAAAATGGGTCCATTTCCCTTAGCTCCTCTCACTGCATACCCCTCAGTCCTAGGGAACCTCTGTGCTCAGGAGGTGGAGATTCCATAGAAAAGCACACACTTGCTTTGTAGGGCAACTTGTAACTCCATGAGCACAGAGGAGCTGAATTAAGGCTATAAAATGTCAGGAAGTTTCGACAAGAGATAAAGCTTTTAGCTTTTCCTGGCTATATGTGTTCATTTATCTTCTTCCCTTGTGATTTTGGACATCTAATAAGGCAAAACAGTTCCAATTATGTATTATGTTGTGGTTGCCCTCTTGCAATTAAGTATTTCTCCAGCATAGATGCCATATATCACTTAATAGGTGACTCAAAAGGAGGAGATACCATCCATGTGATTTATATAGAGTTAAGTGCAAAAAATTTTGTCTAGAACATGTTTAGTTGAAACAAATAAACAGGTGATGGGTGCCCGTGCACGTACATGGCAGAGCTGGGAGAGAACCAGTTCTGGCTGGCTGTTGGCTCTGGGAGGTTTGGTGTCACCCTTTCTGTGTGAGATTCTTAGAGTGTCAGTATTTCTAAAACTGCAGTTTTTCCTTCATGAGATCTCTCACTTCCCACAATGCAGGGTTCTAATGCAGGTGTTTTGTCTGTTTCAGTGGTCGAAGGATTAGCTCTGCTGGATTTAGGGGTCTCGCCATACTCTGGAGCTATTTTTCATGAGGTTGGTTTGCATTCTCAGTTTTAAATGTGATATTCCAATGGCAGGGTTCTTAGTTTGGCTGCTCAGGACCTGGAGAAGGCTGAGGCCTGTTTCGTCCCAAAGAGTGCAGAGAACCTGAAGTTGTGTGGTTTGTCTGAGCAGTGGTTGTGCAGTGACCAGCATGAGAAAGTCCAGATAATCCCAGTGAATTCCCTGTGCAGGAGCAGGCAATGTCATATTTGTTACTGCATAAAGAAACCCTGAGACAGGGGAACTCTGTGTTAAGTCAAATACTCTGTTCACATCCAGATGTTTGTGTCAGCACAAGCTGGAGCAGGGATGGTGTCACTGTAAATCTCATAGGATTTACTGAGTATCGCCCCTGGAGTCCCTGCATTTGCAGAATATCTGATACTAGCACAAGCATGCAGTTTATTTGCTCCTCATGTTGAAAACACCTCGTTCCTACAAAACCACTTAAGCACCTATGGGGTTTTGTGCCCTCTAATGGTCTTACTGATACGAAGGTGCACTGGGGTGAAGCAGGTACTTGGTATCCTCAGAAAACTTTTCAGTAAATTCTACTTCTTCAGACAGAATTTCTCTCAGACTGTGAAATATTTCCGAATGCTTATTTGGACCATCACATTATTTTTAAAGTTTTTTAAAAGAATTTCATTTCCTCACAGTGAAGATTGAATTTGCAGCATGTAATTATAGTCCTTCCAGACTAAGCTTTTGTGGGATGGGAATAATTCAGGAACATGCTTTTCCTCTTACCTGAGAAGGCAAAAACTCTAGGAGTAAGAGGATGGTGAGATTATAACCCTACTACTTTATGTTTTTAAAATGCTTTCTTTTTTTTTGCATTACAAAAGACACATCTAAACGGCAGGGGAATCAGCAATATTGGAAGTCTTTCAAAAGTACCTGCAGACAACCTGAGAAATAGATTTTCCAGAAAAAAAATTACTTTCTAAAACTAGTGTTTGTATGCTTTCTATTGTAAGTCTACTACTATTGTAGTAGAATTGAAAAGTTGGAGTAGAATACAATTTTCAGAGTTGATGGTGTCTTTTATAAAGTGCATTGAGGACTTTGCAAGGAAAAAGACCAGTAAGTGTGATTTGATAATCACTTTGCTCTGACATACCAGTGTTGGAGAATAGGCCAAAGAAAATTACCTTTGGCAGGGTCTTGTAGAACTGCTTAACTCTTGTCATTTGTCTCATCAAATCACCAGGTTTTTATCTGGATAGTATTGGATATGGATTTCCCTTTTGCTCTCTTTCAGACCCCGCTGATAATCTATCTCTTTCACTTCCTGATTGAATATGCTGAACTGGTTTTCATGGTAAGCTTCTCCTGAAAGGTCTCATTCAGGGAAACACTGAGTGTGACTTTCTTTTCAGTCCTTCAGCCTCAAATTCCTGCTGAGCTCACAGTTAATTAGAAAGGCAGTTTTGCCTGCACAAACCCACATTCAGGCTTTTCCCTTCTTGTACATATTCCTTCTTTTTTGTGAGTTCTTGCTTACATAAGTGTCCCCCCACAGGGATAGGAAGGTGTCATTTTATTTCAGATTTGAAAAGTTATCTCTAATAGTTAACAAGATGCTTTGTCCCCCCAGCCTAATGCCTAGACTGCTGTTTCTGTCTGCCAAACCACAGACCTGCAAGGAGCACAAATGGGTTCATCCCCAAATGTCTCTTGTAAATTGTTCCCCGAGTTCTTCTGCACAGCTCAGAGGCACAGAAGTGCTGTAGCTGGCTGCACATAGCACCCAGGTCCCTGCCAGGCAGGGCTTGTGCAGAGCCAGCAGCCACGTGCCCTGTCCTGCTGCTCGGGCACTGTCATGCTGCCCTGGTGGCCAGGGGCGTTTAAGCAGCTGGGCACTGCCCCAGGGTTGCTGTGCTCTCATTACACCCTTACAGCAGTGCTATTGTCCTCATGTGCTGCTCTCCATGAGCAATTTCTTTCCTCTTAATTCCCCATTCTCTTGTTTTGTGAATATAAATATTTTTGATATTTTGTGATTCAATTGGTGGTGTGTGAGAGCACTGTACAAATCAGCCTTTCAGGATTTTTAAAACTTGTGTTTTGCTCCCCTGAGCTGAGTCAAATCAGAGCTCCTGTTAAATGCTGACCAGTATATTTTTCTCCATTTATTTATTTTGCTTACAATCAGTCTGTCCCTTGCTTTTTTAGATAACTGATGTGCTAACTGCTGTTGCCCTTTACTTGGCAATCCAGGACTTCAACAAAGTTGTGGTAAGCTGACTTCCCAGTGTTGCTGGTCCTCTTCTCCCCGTAAATATAATTATCTTGGGCCAAAGAAAAGATGTGCCAGAGGACATGGTGTCAAGTCCTCATTGCAGTAAATCTGGTAATATATTAATGATAAACAAACAGTACTGGATGTGGTAGACAACTGAGGCATTTTAAATTTTGTTGTGACACTATTGCAGTGGCTGTGGCTACACACTGAGTGGTGATCACAGGAGTGTACAATCTTCTACAGCCTAGATGTTAGACCTTGGAGAGGGTTTCTTTGCACACAGCATGAGGTAATACACAGACCAGAGGTGTGTAAAGGAAGGAGTGGAGCCTTCCAGCTGTTCTGAGGTGACATAGATCACTCTTGTGAGCATCCTGAAAGTCTGACATCAAATACTACTTTTTCCCTTCTGATTATACGGATGTGTATTTGGGGGTGAGTGATTCCTCCCAGCTCTCAAAGAACATTTTGTGTAAGCAGTGCTGTGCTCTTTGCAATTCTGGAGGGGCAGGGATTAGGTATCAGCATCAGCAGAGAAAACAACATTTTCTACAGCACCTCTGTGGTCTCCCACTCAGCTATGTGCTTCTTCCTTGTCCTCTGACTTTGAGGTTTAGGAAAAAGCCCAAGATAGAGCTGCAAGCACATAAGAATTCCACGTGTGAGTTACTTTGGTTGTTGAAAATGTACTGCTAGCATCTCTGTCCCTCTGTCTCACCATAACATAATTCAGTTAGTTCATATTTCAGATTTCTCTTTCATCTCCATAGACAAAAAAAACCCAAAACAAAACAAACAAACAAAAAAAAACCAAAACAAAAAAACCCACAAAAAAACCCAAAAGAGATTAAAGAGAGATTTGTCACAGAAGTACCCATCTTTATAACAATAAAGACTGCATATGTATGGGGTTGGCGTTTTCAGGGGCTTGTGTGTTGAGCAGTGAATTTACAAAGTTAGCTTTTCATTAGAGATCTGGAGAAGTGTTAGGAAGACTGAGTATTGGACTCTAGTGGTGAATTCACTGGTAGCTGTGTCAAGATGTAGATACAGGTAATTAGGGAGGTTTAAACGAGTAGAAATTACCTGCTTCCTTCTGACTCTCACTTCAGTTGTTAAGTACTTGGGAAAAGATAGGGTTTTTTTGTTCTCTGCAACTCCTCACATAACATGAGTTTTAGCTCACAGCAGGGACTTGGATATGCTCCACAGTAATAGAAACCCCAGGTGACTGGCTGGGTAATATGAAATACAATTACACAGTAGTACAGAATAATGACTTTCCTCTTCTGACAGTCTTTGATCATTCTCCCTTGCTCAGTTCAAAAAGCAGAAGCTCCTAATAGAGCTGGATAAATATGCACCAGATGTGGCTGAACTCATCCAGACACCCATGGAGATGCACTACATCCCCCTCAAGGTAGCACTATTGTAAGTATTGCTCCTGTAGGCTACAGGGGGCTGCTTTGGTTCCTCAGCTCCCTTTAGGATTTATTTGTCTCATTTGGGCCTTCAAAAACTGTCAAAAATTGGGTTTCTTTCCCAAAGAAATTCTGAATTCCCTATTGGTCCTAAATATTCAGTTTGAAAGTGAAATGCATTTATATGTGCTTGTTGCCACCAACTCAGGCCCTTTGAGATGGGCTCAGCAGCATAAGGCCATTATCTGGGTAACAGGAATGTTGTGTCAACACAGATCACATGCCCGTTTATTTTGCCTGTATGATAATGTTACCAAAATTGATCCTATGCCTTCTAAATTATGCATTTTCAGAAAAGTTAGAATTTTTCAGCAGCTGGACACCTGAATGTGTGCTGAATATTACAACTTGAATGTTCCAAACTGCTTATAATAGTTAAAGGATGTTTTCATGTTGTCATTTTATTAATTTCATGGTTTGGTGTTCTTCTGTATACTAAACATTTTTTTAATTTCGAAATGCTTCAACTAAACTAATATACAAGCAAGGTGCCTACTGTTACAGATGTTTTTAATTGATATTTAGACACAAAGAAGTTATCCAAATTGTTCTCTTTAAAGACAGTTCTCCATTAGATAAATTGCCATTTTTTTCTTATTTTCATATAATTTTTTTAATGGCACATTCCCCGTGGCCGGAAGGGTAACGTGGGTAAATTACAGACTGTTTTGCACATTGCCACAGTAAAGTTGGCATTAAATTGTACCTGTCTTGCCTTCTCTAGGCTGCCTTCTTGAAACACTGAAGAAGGCAGACTGGGACTCAGAGACATAGGAAAATACAAAGAGAGAATCATCAGCCCTGTCTGCTGATTCTGAGGAGTAATTTAGTTATTGGCAAGGCTGACCTGTACATTATCATAATTATTGTATTGGTAGGCCTCCAAACCTTTTTCTTTGCTCTTAACCTATTTAAATGAGATCATTGTAATTCTTATTTCCAAAAGGAGCTGGCATCCTTGCTAATAAAGTGTGGCTGAATTCTGGAATGTAAAGTCATTAAAGAGTTTTCCTATAATTCCAATTAAAATGTGCCTGGATTTGTGCTCAGATCGTGCTGTGGTGAGACTGGTTGGGTTGTGGAAAACTCTGCTTTATGTCTCAGATTTGTTTCCATTGTGTTTTCTTCAGAAGTAGTAGGTGTGAGTAGCAGAAAAAGTTTCGTTTGGGCCCAATAATCCTAGATCTGCAAAGCAAGAAATATTTTTGGTAGTCATTTTCTAGGCCAGAACATGCATTTTGGACATCTTCCCAATGTCTTATTTCTATAATGGGCTCCCTGTAGCCCCTGTGTCCAAGTCTGCAATCCAGAGGTCTGGTTTTTGCTTGAGATTGAAGAACCTGTTCAGCTAAATTAATTTGCTGAGGAGAGGAGCCCATTGAATATAAATAGATAAAAAGAAGAGGCAAAATGTGGGTTTGTTTGTTGTTTTTTTTTTTATTTTAACATCTCTTTAATTAGTTGCTCCTTTGAGTGTAACCTGAGCTTTGCTCTTTTTCAGCTACCTGTTAAACCCCTACACTGTGATGTCTTGTGTGGCGAAGTCCACCTGCGCCATCAACAACTCTGTCATTGCATTCTTCATTTTAGCTACAATAAAAGGTAACAGAGTGAAGAAAAAAAGGGTTCTTTTTGACTTTTTAGAAAGATTAGAATGTAGCAAAAACTAATTCAGGACGAACTTTACAGATACGATTGCTACAAAGATCTCAGTGAAACATGGCACAAACAGGAATGGGACAAGGTCAAAATTCTACATGAATTTGTGAGATCAAGAGATTTTATAGTCAAGTGAAAACTTACTTTCACCTCAGTGTACCCAGGGGTTTATTCTAAAAACTGACTGCTTTTCCTGGTTGGCTTCAAGTAGTTTTCTGTCCAGGAAGAAATATGTCTGTGTGTTGCAGAACTTTAGAGCTCTGTTGCTCTTCTTTTGTATGTGAATATGCACTGAAGTGTCATGCACAATTTCTTTTCAAAGCTTATCCTTGAACTTTCATTCAAAAGCAAGCATTTGCCTGCAGCTATTATTTGTCTGTCAGTCACATTTGTAAATATTGTTTGAAATGAACTTAATGAGCTTAGGGGAAGCAGAAGCAGTAACCAAAGACCCAAACCAGCCCAGTGGTGTAAATTATGTCAGAATCACTGTTTCATCCATTTTGTGCATAGTGCCAGCTTTCTGTTTCTTTTATGACACCCCAGTGCTAAAATCTTTTAGCCTATATGATTTGTAATAGTCACCTAAGTTTTAAGGAGTTCTCTGCTGGATCAGAGGAAAGGCGAGTCTGATCTTTTGTCTCCATCAGGGCCCAGACCCAGCCACTGTAAAAAAAAAAAGCTGAAATAGATAGTTTTTATCAGTCTTTCCAAAGGAAAGTTTTCCTATAATGATGGCTAATTGAGTCAGGAGGAGTGAGGAGTTTTATTTTAAAAGCATTTGCAATAGCAAGCAAGTGAGGTCTGTTTAGTTAAACTGACTTTCAACTGTTCACTGATACCCTGAGTCCAAAAGTTTGGTCATAGACAAAACTGTAGTGGCTGTCTCATGGTTTGTCCCTGACTGGGTGCGTGGCAGTCTGGGGTTTAAGTGGGCAAGGAGGATATCAGGTTATGACTGTGATTTCTGGGAATCATGTCTTTAGATCTGTGCAGAACAGAATGCTGGATAAAATATGGGATAGGGAGGTTTCTGTCAGGAGTGTGTAGCTGAGGAGAGCAGAGGCTCATTACCAGGAATCCTGTATTTTCCCTTTCAGAGGAGCAGAGAGGAGCTCTCTGAGTGCCTGCTGTCAGCAGAGTGACAGCTGGTTCAATGCACTGAGTCAGGGCTCTGGCTGTCTGAGCTCTGTTTTTACAGATGATTTCCATCAAGTCTGTAGCTATAACCAGACTCTACTGCACTGGGTGCTTTATTGTTTAACCTGAGATCTTTTGGACATTATTTCTGTTACTGGTAGTTGGGAAGTGTGAGTGCTCAACACTGAGACACTTCAAATAAAGCTCAATAAAGACATATTTATAAGATGACTTGGGAAAGCTGTGCCTCAGTTTTGGTATCAGTAAAGCAGAGCTAATGCCATTCCACTCCTTCAGCTGCACACTTTGCTTGCTGTCTTGCACATAGCTTTGCTCAGGCTGCAACACATTCTGGTGATGATAACCTCAGTTATGATAACCTCAGCAAGCCCAGTGTGGCAGTTCTTACATACAGATATGACTTAAGTGAATGCATTCCCATGCATTAACAGCAGCCAGCATGGGCTTTATATAGGCTGAATTAAATGAATTTCGTTCTGCATGTGAATGACAGGAGATATAAACCAGCCAGTCATTCTTTCTTATGGAATGAGTCATTCTCCATTCAAAATGTCATTAACAAGAGGACACCCTGCAGGATACATTCTGCTTAACTCCTTTAAATGGCGTCCTGAAATTTGTGAATCCCCTGCAGAGGGTTATGAGTTTCTTCCCATTTGGACTTCCCGTCTGGCTGTTTATACTGAAGGTACCTTACCAACTCTTTTTTCTTTGCAGGTAGTGCCTTCCTCAGTGCTGTGTTCCTGGCCTTAGCTACATACCAGTCACTCTATCCTCTCACACTGTTTGCTCCAGCACTGCTTTACCTTCTACAGGTAGGTGATTTCTAGCTCTTGCTACCTGTTGTCTTCTTGTAGCTGTGCAGGGACAGTCCTGGGGAGAGGAGTCAGACAAGTGCAGAATTTCAGAAAAGGTTGCTCTCCTCAAGCCATGGCAGGTTTGAACCCTGAATGGGAATGCCTGTGTTTGGAGAGAAGGGAGCAGGAAGTCTGCAGAACTGGGTAGTGTTAGCTTGCCCAAAATAAGTGCTGTTCTTTGTGTCATGTGAGCAGCAGTGAGGGGCTCAGACCCACAGAAGTTTGAAAAAGCTGTTTTGGGGTTTGATGGCACAAGGCATGTTCTGGAAAGAGGCTGGTTGTCCTTTCTCCCTCTCCATTAACAAGACCCTGGATCCCACCAGGACTGCCCTTGCTAATTTTATCCTGCTATGGCAGCAAGGTGAGGCTGTAATTAATACCAGCAGAGGGCTCAGCTCACTTCACTTTGTGATAATGTTTAGTATTTGAAATTATTGTAATTCTGAAATGCTGCTGCTGTGCATTTCACCCCTCTTTTTTCGTTGCTTCTGGTGGTGATTTTTATAGCTCGTCTTTCCTTAACTAGCCTGTTCTCAGATCTGTAAGCTTCCAGACAGAATGGGAGTCAGTCCTAATTCATTTTCTTTCTCTGACTGTCTGACATAAGTGTTTCTTACTTTTGTTATTGGAATTTTATTATTATTAGTCTTTGCAAGAGAAAAACTGTAGGGTCAGTGTTGTATCAGTTTGATGACTTTTTGGAGAATTTATATCTTTAATATTTTGGTCTCATTTTTTCCTCTTTTAACTTCAGTCAAAGTAAATTTGGAGTGAAGTGCAAGCATTGTACTTTGAATTCAAAAACAATAAGTGCTTTGATATGTGATCTTCTAATTTGCAACTTTTATAGGCAGTCATGCCAGTGTTCTTTTATCTAAATTTCTAAATGAACTTTCCTGCATTCTTTGTACAGAATTAAATCACTTTTCTCCTTCTCTTTTCAATCTCTCCTGACAAAATTTTTGGTAATGTTGCTTACATTGTCCTGTCTGTTCAAACACAGCTCTGGGAGTACATGCAGTGTGTGTGATTTAATTGGCCAGAGTGAAGAACAGCAAGCAAATTGTTCTTGAAAGTTGCTCTTTCAACTGCCATAGTGCCAATGGTGGATGCTTTCTTTGTCAGTTTAAAATGATGTTCTGAACACTCACACTTTCTGTGGCTCTCCACCTGATGAGCTCTGCCTCTGTTTCTCTTTCAGCGTCAGTTCATACCTATCAAACTGAAAAGCAAAAGTTTCTGGCTCTACACCATGCAGTATGCATCCCTGTATCTGTGCAGCCTGGTGGTGATCATCTGCCTCTCCTTCTTCCTGCTCAACTCCTGGGATTTTATCCCATCTGTTTATGGGTTTATGTAAGTATAAGGATTCTTACTGAAGCTTTTCTGTCTGGCCCCACCCTTCCCACACAGATGGTTGCTTGCCCATTACACACAGGTGTGTGCTTGACCCAGGAAGTGTGAGGTCTGTGATTTATTGGCCATGCAATAAAAGAAAGAATATGTGGAGGAGAGCAACAATTGGCCAACTCCAACTTCTGTTAAATAAATAATAGCAAAAATTAACTACAGGACCTGTTTTCCACTGAGTGATTGGAAATGGATTTGATCATTTAGCTTCCATGACTATGAAATATTCCTCTCTGGAGAAGTGTCTGCTTGAGAATGGTTTAAATCCTGCTGTGACATCAAGAAAGATTCCTCAGCAGAATTTAATCCTGCTCTCTGCATTTTCATCCATTTGGTTTCTCTTTCATGGATTTACAATTTAGGTCCTACATCCAGAAGCATACAATGATTAATTAATGCAACAGAAGCAGGGCAGCAAAGAGCAGCCATCAAAAAATTTACCATGACTTTCTTTTCAAATTTCAGCCTTTCTGTTCCAGACCTGACACCCAATATAGGCCTTTTCTGGTACTTCTTTGCAGAGATGTTTGAACACTTCAGTCTTTTCTTCGTATGTGTGTTTCAAATCAATGTGTTCTTCTACACCATTCCCTTGGCAATAAAGTTAAAGTAAGTATGAGTGTGTTTTTCTGCTACTTTTGTTTTTTTTACTCCTAAGTTATGCAGTGGAAGCTTCTAAGGCTGAAGTCAGATGTCTTGATGCACAAGCCTGAAAAAGATTCTTAACAGGGCCTATCCTCCTTATTTCCCATAGTTTCAGCTCTGTTCCTCTTAAATAGAGTGTCTTGGGTTCTGCAGTGGAACTGTGTGTGGCAAGGATCAAGAGAGCAGCAGAAATGGAGGCTCTAGAAGTGCCAGCATAAGGCATTGTAGTCAGAAAGTGAGAACTAGCTGGAACTTCCAGCTCTTCATTGTTAGAAAAGAAGTGAAAACTTGGGCACTTTCCTATTTGACTTCATTGAGTTCTTTCTGATAAAAACACCCTTTAACACACCAGGATTCTCAGTCAGCTTGTCCTTTGGCTTGCACTGGATAGATCAGGTGTATCATAGGGATAACTGTGGGCTTTGGGCTTCTACAAATTACCATCAGAGGGCAGGGTGCTGATTGTTCCTGGTGGGTGGGGCAGAGCTGCAGGAGCACAGTGCAGGTGACCAGTGTGCAGGTGTAAATGTGCACTGAGGGAGGCCTGAGGTGCTGGGTGAGGGCTGTGGCAGGTGTGCTTCCCCTGACCCTGCTGCTCTGCAGGGCAGCTCCATCCACCCCCCCCAGCATTTGCAGCCTGCTCTGGAGAGAACAGGGCTGCAGGAGCCTCTTTGAGCCTGTCCTGCAGCACATCTCTGCCCTTGCTGATACTCATTTGCAGTTTCCAGAGTGCATCCTCTTAGCCTTTGTTTGTTTTCCCTTCCAGGGAACATCCCATGTTCTTCATGTTTGTCCAGCTTGCCATCATTTCTATCTTCAAGTCCTATCCCACTGTGGGAGACATTGCACTGTACATGGCCTTCCTTCCAGTCTGGAGCCACCTTTACAGATGTAAGTTCTTTGTGCTTGATTATTATTTATCTGGAATGGAAAAGGGCCTGCCAAATAATTAAATTAAATGTCACCACTAAACCAAACCAGACCCAAGTTCATAAGCTCTCATTGCCTCCATGGGGTGTCTAGAAGGAGGTTGGATTTTGGAGGTTTTTTGCTTTGGTGATACAGTCCCTAACAGATCTTTAGGACTTAGGTGGGAATTTTCACTTGTCCCTTATCTTCCCCCTCTCTCCAACTTGTTCTGAGGATTATCTTTTTTATAAGAACCTCTTGCAGTCCTGCATCTTCCAGATGCTTCGCTCCCATTTAAGGCTTTGTAATTTGAACAGTGCTCCTGCAAATGATGAGTCCTCCAGCCTTAAAGTGCTGGATCTTGCACCCATGCTTTGTTTTATGTCTGCTTGTTTGCTTAGAGTGAAAGTAACGGAATTACTCCAAGCAAGTGTCCAGTCTTTCTTAAGTGTTTCAAAAAGACCCTTTCTATCTCTTGAAATGACCAGAGAGCTTCCTGTGGATTCTCAGACTCAGTCTATAGAATCTGCTTCCATGGAGAGATTTGAAAGTGTTCTGTTTTTCCTGGTGTTTCTTTCTTAAACCAGCAGCTTTGACCAACCTTGCCAGGTTATTCAGGCCTTTCACTGCAGCCTTCTCCAAGCCAGGCCAAGTGTATTCATGGACAGCTCACCTGCCAGTTGTAGGAGACATAATCAGGAGTCAGGAGACCTGGAGACCATCTGCTCTGTGGGTTTCAGACTCAGGAGAGCTGAGGCCAAAGCAGCTGTGATCAAACAGGGCAGGAATCCCCAGGCTGGCCCTGAGCACATCACAGCTGTGGCAGGTGATGAACTTGTGAAAGTCCTTGCTCAGTGTAGTTCACTGCACAGTCATGTATCACACACATGGTCCCTCCCCAGTGTGTGAACAGACCCACTGAACAAGAAGTTTAAAGTAGATGGAAAGAGGTTTGGATGTGAGAGTGCTCTCAAAACATCATCTGCCCTCAAGTGCTGCCCTCACCTGCAGAGTGATGGGCATGAGCTGAGCTGCAGCCAAGCACAGCAGCACATGTGTCAGGATGGATTGCAGTGCTGCTGCCAAAGGACAGGCATAAGCACTTCACAGAAAACAAAACCTTTCCTGGCCTGGTAGTTCCCAGCTATTCTAGGCAAAGTTGTGCTTGTTTTTTGTCCACCATCCAGACTGCTGGATTCTTGCACCTCCCAATGTCATGTGGCTGTCAGTGCATTTAGCCTCTATGAGTTTCTTCCTTTTATGGTGCTTTCATTTCCTTGCCACCTCCCAAGAAAGTATCTTTTCCTATAGTCCACAGAATCATTTTTTCCTTTGTCATTAGCTTGGTGAGGCAAGGGATTAAAGTGCTCTGCTCTCCAAATTGGGATGCTGCTGGCAAGGCCCCTTTGCAGGCTGCTGGTTACTGTAGTGTAGACACCAAAAAGCCAAAGTCATCCAAGAAAGAGTGGTTGGAAGCAGGACCTAGAAGAAAAGAGCTACAAATGGGGATTTCACACTCTGCAACAAAGGCAAGAGCATTTATTTTGAAGGGAAATACAATGGATTTCTTATAACCACTATCCAGGAAGTTACTAAAGCAGCCTGTGGAAGGTTATTGGAGAGAAGTATATCTTGGCAAGTGCCTCTGACCCCCTGCACACACACACCCTAAATGCCATTGCTGGTTGTGTAACTGTGACTGCTCAGTAATACATCATTTTAACAGCTGGTTTTCTTTTACAGTCCTCCGGAACATCTTCATCCTGTCATGTGTGCTTATTTTCTGCTCCTTCCTGTTCCCTGTTCTGTGGCATCTATGGATTTATGCAGGAAGTGCCAACTCCAATTTTTATTATGCCATCACGTTGACTTTCAACGTAGGGCAGGTCAGTAGAGTGAGGCAAATGAAGCTGTACGGTGGGCAGGCTGCTGGATGGGGTGGCCTGTCAGCAGCAGTGAATCCTGCAGGATGGGGCTGGCTCTCTGCCTCCTGTGTGGTCCTGCATAGCAGCTTCCTGGTTCTGCTCCTGGATTCTGCCTGTTCCTCAACCCCTGGCACATCAGTGGGAAAGAGTTCTTGTGGTATTTGAGCTGTGGCTTAACAATCCAATCTGGCTGTCTGCAGTTTCTGTGCTCTGTTGCTGGTTGGCCAAGGAAAAGCATCTCAGTATGTCAGGACCAAGCACATGTTAATGCAGAATGGAGCTAAGAGGGGAAATGGAAAAACATCAGGGGCCAGAAGATACGCACAAGGACATGGCACCAGGTTGTCTGAGATGTGGCAGCACATGCAGGGTCCCAGTGATGCCAAAACTTGCCCTCCCTGCCTTTCCTGGGGCCATCCAGAATACATGGTTTCCAGTGGCCTTAGGGAAAGCAGAGCTTAGCACCCTTGAAAGGTGGAACTCAGTGAACACAGCCTTTTGTAAGTCCTTTCTCTTCTCTGTGCTACTTGTCATGTACCTGAGCCCTGGGGCAGTTTGATGTGTGGGTGAGCAGAACATTCATTTCGTGTTAAAGTTGCCTTTATTTTGAATGTGCCTCAGCCATTTATGTTGTCTGCTTCTCCTAAAGCCAGGGGAACACTTTGACCAGGGGCAAAAATCACCTATTCTTACCCTTGATTAATGGGGGAAACACTCATGGTAAAACCAAAAGAGACTGCACAGTGTGTGAGGGAGAATAGAGATTCTGCTAGGAGGGGCTGATAGGAAACTGGGAGTGGTTCATTACATCTCCTGCTATGCAACAAAAGGAATAGTAAAACTTTATTTAGAAAAGGTGATGATATTCTAAGGAAATAAAATCCTACCAGAGAAAGTCAGAGCAGATCCTGCTAGGTCTTGTGCTCTTGTGTAAATGCAGACAACAAAAGTCTCTTGTCTGATTTCCTTGCGAGAAAGACCTAGCCCTCATTCCCACCCACCTCAGCTCTTTCTTTTCCCATTTAGATATCTGCAGAGAAGCTTAGTTAAAGGTAAAATCACCTTCACTGACAGAGCCTGTCAGCAGTTCAGCAAAGCAAGCAGATAGATCAGCAGATGGCTGTTTCCCTCTCCCTGCATCTGTTCTCCTTCACACTTTCTCCCCTGACCTCAGCAGTCTGCAGCCCTGTTTCTCTTTCCCCTGCTCTCCACCTGGTCCTCCCTCCCCTCCTGTCCTGCCATTGAGCCTCTTCAGCAGCTGCTGGAGTGTTTTTTTTGTCCTGCATTGCACAGTAATCCAGGCAGGCTCTGACTGTCCCTCCCCCTGTGCCCTTAGTACTGCCACACTTCAGGTGCTGTAGTGCCAAAGGGATGCTTTAAGTGGCATCTGCACACTAGGACACGAGAACAATAACCACCAGCTCAGGCTGGCACTGGAAAGGTTTTCCACTCTAGTTACCTGCTTCTGTTTCCAAGTGGAGTGCTGTGGGAAGGTGCTGAGGCAGAGGCTAAGTGACAAAGGCCACTACTGAGCCAGGAGGTCCCTGCCACAGCCCAGTCTGCCCCAGCAGTGGCAGCTTCCCAAGGTGGGAGGTTTAGAAAATCCACTGTCACCATTCCTGCATCTCAGTGCCCCCAGGTGTGGGAGCAGCCCCACTGTGTGCCTCAGTACAACTGAAGGTGTCCTAGCTTGGGCCAGAGTGGCTGCAAAGTGGCCAGTAGAAAAGGCCCTGGGGCAACTGACCAAGAGCCTGGTGTGCCCAGGTGGACAAGAGGCCAAGGGCACCTGGTGTGAACCAGCTCTGGTGTGGCAGCAGGATCAAGACACTGACTGTGCCCTGTGCTGGGCACTGTTGAGGCACCTCAAGTGTTGTGTCCATTTCTGGGCTCCTCCATTCAGGAAGGACATTACAGGGCTGGAATGTGTCCAGAGAAGGGAACTGAACCTCAGGAGCAGCTGGGAGGGCTCAGCCTGAAGAAAAGGAGGCTCAGCAGGGACCTTCTCACTCTGCAATTCCCTGACAGGAGCGTGCAGCTCTGGGGATCAGACTCTGCTCCCAGGGAACAGGGATGGGATGAGAGGAAGTGGCCTCAAGCTGTGCTAGGGGAGGTTCAGGTTGGACATTAGTAGCAATTTCTTCACAGAAGACATGGTCAGGCATTGGAAGGGGCTGCCCAGGGAGGGGTGGGGTCCCACCCCTGGAGGTGTCCAAGGAATGCCAGGATATGGCACTCAATGCTCTGGGCTGGGTGGCACAGTGGGGGAACCCAGTCAAAGGTTGAACTCTGATATCAGAGGTCTTTTCCAGCTAGAATGACCATGTGATTCTGGGACAGCACGTGGATAGAAGGAGTGGTACAGCTGTGGGTACAGCTGAGATGTCTGTGCATCTGTGGCACAGCTGGAGCTGCCATTGTGGAACATTTTGGCCAGTTTATGGAGCTACTCTGTGGAGTCTCCCTTGGCTTAACATGGCAAGGGGATGGACTGGGTGTTCCCAAGGTCACAGTGGCTCCTCCAGCAGCATGTGCTGAACTGCCCAGGAGCTTCTTAACCCCCAGCAGGGTCTGTCACCAACACTGTGTGTCCCTCTTCATTCCTTGCTCTGAAGCACCACTGATGTGTCTGAACATCTCCCTCCACAGATCCTGCTCATCTCGGATTATTTCTATGCCTTCCTGCGGCGGGAATACTACCTCACTCACGGACTGCACCTGACACGGCAGGATGGGACAGAGGCCATGCTGGTTTTGAAATAAGGACTGTACCACCATTTCCTGGGACGTGGGCCACTCTGAGGAACGTGCAAAGCTTGGGGTACATGGGATGGGTGGGGAAGGTTCCCTGAATGAGGCCTGACTTTGGGAATGGTACCTGCTGAAAGAAAGGGCTGAGGTTCTGGGAATACCCCCTGAGCTGCAGGCTCAGCGCAGTCTGTCAGAGCTGCAGTGCCTCCCCCTTCAGCTGTGCTTTTCACTGCAACCTCAGCCATCAGCTCTGGCCAGTCCAGTAGGAACAAGAGTGTCTGAGCTAAACCCGGGGCTGGAACTCTGACCATGAACTGTTTTCCAACACTGCTTCTTGGAGACGTTCGCTTCTCTAGGAATCTTCCCTTTCACTGCTTTGACCAGTAATGCTCCTGCTTGGCACGAGGCAACTTCTGGGTACCTGGCGCCCCAGCCCTGGCTGCAGATTCCATTTCCTGGTGCTTCTGCTGTTGAGGGATCTGGAAGAATCTCGTGCGCTCAGTCACAGTGAGTGGCGAGAGGGTTGGGTGACCAGGGATGATGGCCTTGGAGGACAACTGGAGCTACTGCCACACCTGGTAAGCTCAGCACTCAAACACAAGTAGGAACCAGAACTGGAATTGGATCAGGAGCTGGGTGGGGACCAGTAACTGCTTTATCCCATTGGAGCAATACAGCCATGTCAGGAGCTACACAGAGGGATTGCAGGTCTCAGAACGAATACTACTGAGGAGATGGACTCCCACTGCTCCCACTTTTTGTTGGGTGAGAAAGCCTGGCGGTGCTGGGCTCACTCCATGCTGCTGTGATCACTTGGGGCAGCAGCCGGGACCAGGAGGTGTCACAATCTCTCTTTAAGGCCCCGAGCCAAATCCAGGAGGAGTCTCAGCCACTGCTGTAACAGTTGTGCCACAGCTGCTTATCACTACTGGATGTGCATTTGTCTTTGTCACCCCTGTGCCAGTCTGTGCTGGGCTCATGGCTGTGCACAGGAATTACCTTAAATCAGCTCCCCCCGCTCCTCTCTGTGCTCAGACCTGCTCACCTCGGAGCTACTGATGCTGCCCCCTGAATGTGACACTTTGGAGTGAAGCCACCAGCTCTGCTGGCTGTGTGGTGGCACTGAGATGCAGTGACCAGAGTGTGACAGCCACCTCCAGCATCACCACTGCTCACACGGGACATCCAAAGGGTTGGGAGTGTGACATGGAAGCCAAACTGCACCTGGTACCGAGCAGCTGAGAGATGAATGTGCCCAGGCAGGTGTGGAAACAGATCTTCTTTCTTTGCGGACAATTGAAACTTTTGCCTTACTGCACTGCTGTCAGCGCTTTGAGGTTGGAGCCGCGCCCAGGCAGCCCCGGCCGGGGCAGGTCGGGCAGGAGCCCCCGGAGGGGCCGGCGGGGCATGGCAAGGAGCGAAATAAACTGCGAGTTTTCAGCATCTCCTGTGCTCTGTGGCTGTGGGAGCTGGAGGGTGAGGGAGGTGTGGGTGGCACTGAGAGTCACATGGAGGGCAGGGGATTTGAAAGCAAACACGCGTTGCGGGGTGGCAGGGAGAGGGGTGGGAAACAAGTGGCAGAAAAGGAATTTTTGTCTTTGGGGCAGGCTGAAGCACCCCTGGCTTTAGGGAAGGCCAGGTATGGACAGGTAACTTGGTGTAAGAGAAAGAGGGTGACTGACTGGAGATCCACACAGCCAACACTAATTAACCCCGAGGAGAGAGGTGGTGCTGGGAGGTGGCAGGACTGAGCTGAGGCTGCAGGCAGTGCCCCTGTCCTGGGCAGCAGCTGGATTTCTTCCTGGGCTGCATCCTGAAGGAGCAAATCCCAAATTTGGACTCAAGCAGTACTAAGGGAGGTTTTGGGGTCAGCGCTGGGGCAGGGGAGGGACAGGAGCATGGTCAAAGGTAGAGAAAAGGGCAGAAGTAGGTGCAGGGGCAAGGACAGGGAGAATGAAGGGATAAAGGGACAGGGCAGGGGCAGGGTCAGGGTCAGGGGTATGGAAGGGTGGGGCCAGGAGCAGGGATGGGGCAGGGACAGAAGTACTGCTGGGGCAGGGACAGGGATTGCCATGCTAAGACAGCTCAGACAGGGATTTGGAGCCCTGTCCAGGGTCCCTGAGGAACTTTTTGGGACCAGCAGAAACATCTGGTCCCCACCAAGCGTTGCTGGTGACCAAATGCCAGGCACCACGAAACTCCAAACTCCCCCTGCTATCAAAGGCTGGTGGCACAACCAGAGCCTTCACCCACCAGGGCTGCTGTGGAGATGAGGAACAACCCAAAAATACCTCCAGTGGGCCCAGGGCCTGGGCTAGGAGTCAAGGCCACCATGCACATTGGCATAAATGCAGTGTTGTTGCACTTGGGCCCCCAGGTTCACAGCCAGCTGAGTGGTTTGGTGGTGCCACCAGTGAGAAGAAGCCACACCAGGGCACTGCACCTCTTCCCTGGTCTGCAGGGCCTTCTCCAGGGGCACCTGAGGCTGGCAGGTCCCTCAGCCAGTGATTCCCTCCCTCAGCTCCCAGTGCCAAGCTGGCTCCCTCAGAGTGAGGGTCATGTGCTACCCGAGCGTCCTGCACTGTGTTTGTGTGTCCAAGTTTTGGTAGTGGGGTGGCTAGGGGAATGGCTTCTGTGAGAAGCTGGCAGAAACTTCCCTGTGTCAGGTAGAGCCAACTCCAGATGGCTCCAGGATGGACCCACTCCTGGCCAAAGCCCAGCCTAGCACAGATGGCAGTGATGCCATGGGGAGCAAGGAATTAAGTAGAAAAGTTACTGTGCAGATGTAATTGCCCTCAGAGAAGAGCAGAATGAGAATATGCGAGAGAAGCAGTCCTGCGCACACCCAGGCAGGGCAGGAGAAGGGACTGGAGCTGTTCCAGGAGCTGGAGCTGAGGCTCTCCTGGGATTCCATGGGGAAGCAGCTGTGCCCCTGCAGCCACAGAGGGCCGGGGGTGCAGAGATCCACCTGGAGGAGCCCACACTAGGAGCAGGAGAAGGACTCCAACTCCTCTCCCTGAGCAGCAGCAGAAACAGGTGATGAACTGATCAAAACCCCTATTCCACATCTCCCTGCTATGCTGGAGGGTAGGAGGCAGAGCTGGGGAGGAGGAAGGTGTGGGGACACTGTTTTTGAGGTCTTATTTCACTTCTCATTATCCTTCTCAGATTTTGTTGGTAATAAATTCAGTTAATATCTGTAATTTGAGTCTGTTTTGCCCTGAAAATATTTGATGAGGGATCTCACTCACCCAGTCCTGAACTCATGAACATTTTGCTGTATTTTCTCTGCTCTGGAGGGCAGCGAGAGAGGCTTTGGTGGGTGCCTGGTGTCAGGCAGGGTCACCCCAGCACAGGTGTTAGCAGTTGCTACAATCATTGCAATAGTTGTGTTGAACAGAGCAACTCTGCACCACCTGCCCGGGTGATGCCAAAACAAGGGCAGCCCCTGGCCTCGGGCTGCGACAGAGGTGACAGCCACCGACATCTGGCTGGAGGGGGCTGCCAGCACCATGCAGGGAGGACACGTTCTGGACCCCCAGGAGCCGGGACAGGCTGCTGGCGTCCCCAGCCGCCCTGTCACGCACCCATGGCCAGGGAGGGGCCGGCGCGGCTGAACATTAACCCCGGGGCGGTGTCCAGGGCGCAGTCCCAGCACCCCAGGAACCGCTGCAATGAGGGGGCTCCGGGTCCGCTACCAGCTCCTGGTAGGTGCATCGTGGCAGCGAGGAGTGAGCTCTGGAAGGCACCAGCCAGGATGGACAGACGGACAGACAGAGGGGGTCTGCCCTGGGGAGAGTGAGGGGCAGGGGAGGTGCGGGGGGTGATGGGCACAAGTGGAACCTACCCAGGCACCCCGGGTTAGATCTCCCGCAGCCCGGGACTGCGCTCTCTCACCCCTCTTGCCCCCTCAGGGTGGTGGGCAAGGAATTTCTGCCCTGGGGCGTGAGCTGCACTCACAGCCATCCTGGGCACGTGGCTGCCTGAGACACTTGCCACCAGCGGCCACCAGGACCGCGGCACATCCCCGACCCTTCCCAAGCTGCGGGGTCAGCCTGCCCGTGGGCAAAGAGGGAGAAGCCAAGGCTTCACCCCTTCTATAGGACCTGCAGCTGTCGAAGCCTTCCCTGCCTTCTCTTCCTCCTCCTCCTCCACCCCTTCCTCCCCCTCGGGTGGCGATACACCCTTGAAGTTCCGTGTGCAGCTGTGGCACGGCCTGGCGGGGTGCCAGAGCTTGGCACGGCATGGCACGGCTTGGCACGGCACCTGGGCTGTCGGGAGCAGCATGAGCTGGGCTGTAGGCTCAGCCTGGTGCCCACTGCCGCGGACTTCAGGCCTCCTCTCCAAGCCCCTGGACAGAGGATGGCAGACATCCCACCCGGGCGGGTTCGGGAGCTGCTGCTCCCTCCAGGCCCGCAGGGATGCTCACCTCCCGCTGCCCCCAGCCCGATCGGGACGAGGACCTGCCCGTGGGATGCGAGGACCCAGCTGGAGAAGCGCAGCGGGGCTGGGAGGGAGCCCCAGCAGCAGCAGAGGAGGAGCCCTGCAGGCTGGTGCTGAGCACACCCAGCAGCATCCTGCGGGACTGGGAGATGGACGAGGTGAGACACCCCCCGGGCAGCACAGGGACCCCACCTGCGCTCGTGTGTCCCGGGCCCACAGCCGCCACCGCTGGGGAAGGGTCCGGTGAGGCCAGATGGGTGACATTCCTCTGTGCCTGGGGACAGTCAGCTCTGTCACCCCTTGGGGGGAAGGATGCTTGGGGAGCCATCTCAGAAGGTTTGCAGGATGAGGACGCTTGAGGGAAGTATCACCCTGGGAGGGCCGGGGTCTTGAGGAGACTATTTGGGAAAGTGTTGAAGGGGAGGGTGCTTGGGACCGCGTCTGGGAAAGATGCTCAGATGGGTGTCTTGGGAGGCTGCTTGGAGTGCTGATGTGTGGGGCCACCTCTTGGGAGGACTCGATGAGATCTCTCAGGTTTGTGCTGGGGCAGGGGAGGATGCTCAGCCGGGCAGCACCGACTGAGTCTGCTGTGCCCCAGCTGGGCTCGCAGCTGGCCCCGCGGCTGAGGCAGCAGCCCTGGCACCTGCTCTACTCCACCGCCCGGGACGGCTTCAGCCTGCGGACGCTGTACCGGAGCGGGGCCCGGCCGGACTCGCCGGCCCTGCTGCTCATCAGGGACACGGAGGGGCAGGTACCACCGTGCCCTCCCCGGCCCCTCTGCCCCGTGTCGCACGGGGCTTGGCACCTCCTGGCTCCGTCGGCAGGACGGGGAATGGTCCTGGCGCTGAGAGCCCCCCGGAACACCGAGCCGTGAGTCTCCCCCTTCTGCCTCCCCAGGCCTTCGGTGCCTTCTCCGCCAGCGCCATTCGCAGCAGCAGCGGCTTCTACGGCACGGGAGAGACCTTCCTGTTCTCCTTGTGCCCCGAGCTGAAGGTGCGGCTGCGGGCTGCCAGCCGTGGGGCAGGGGCTGGCCTGACCCGAGTACCGGGGCACCCCTGGGGGTCCCCGCGGTGCCCTTGGCCGGCTGCAGGGACAGCAGCCAGGGGACCCGGTTGGCAGCAGCCCCCCAGGTTTGTCCAGGGCTGGCAGGAGAAGGCGAATCCCAGGCAGTGTGCAGGGTGGGAGGCTCAGGGCAGGGGACCTTGCCCAGCCGGGTGCCACCGGTTTCCCTCCGTACGGTAAGGGCGGTCGCAGCCCAGCGTTGGGCTGGCAGAATGTGGAGGCAGCCACATGTCTGGCACCACTGGGGGCTGTGTGTGAGACGGGGAGTTAGTGGTGGCAGCTGTCCCCTGGCAGGGCCCACAGGGATGTTGGCAAGGATTGCTCAGAACCACAGGCTCGGCCAGGTCTTCTGCAGCCGTGGAGCACGGAGGTGCCCGAGCAGAGCCAGCTTGGCTCAGCAGCCCCCAGCTGATCCACGCAGGACAGGGACAGGAATGGGGATTGGGACACTGCCCCAGCCCACGGTCCCCACTGCGTGCTGTCCCCCTGCAGGTGTTCAGGTGGACGGGCAGGAACGACTTCTTCGTGAAAGGGGATGTGAATCTTCTGATGGTCGGTGGGGGCAGGTAGGAACTGCTCCGGCAACTTCAGCCGCTCAGAGGGCCACCTGCCCCGATGGCCATGAGAGCCATCACGGGAACCCAGGCTGCCCCGTGGAGCGGGGTCCAGGCACGTGGTGATGGTTTGCGCCCCAAAACACTGGCACTGGGCTTTCATTCCCTAACCTTACTGCTTGCTGGAATGGCTGCCCGCTCCATGCCACTCCCTTTCCGATCCCTGTCTCCTCTGATCCCGCTCCCAGCTTGGGCCCTGCCAGCTCCCTTCCCACTCCATGCCTGCTCCCATCTCACACCCTGCCAGTTCCCTGCCCGCTTCCTTCCCAGCTCCAGCCCAGCCCGCTCCGTCCCTGCTCCCTTCCTGCTCCATGCCCACTCCCAGCTCCAGCCCAGCCTGCTCCATGCCCGCTCCCACAGCCCCACTCCCTGCCTGCAGGAGCGCTGGCAGGCCTGGGCCAGCTGCTTGTCCCATTCTCATCCCCGTTCTGGGGACCAGAGGGTGAGGACGGGAGGTGGCTGGTGGCCCGGGAGGTGCCGTGGGAGGTCTCCGGCCGTGCAGGAGGCTGATCCTTCTCTTGGCACCTTTGCAGCGGCAGGTTTGGGCTGTGGCTGGACGGGGACCTGCACCACGGGGGCAGCCAGCCCTGCGAGACTTTCGACAACGAGACCCTCGCGCACCGGGAGGAGTTCTGCATCCAGGATCTGGAAATGTGGGGTCTGGCCTGACTGCAACAAAGGCACCCAAGGAAAAAGATGATAGAGAAGGGATGATGGACTGATGTCAAGCACAGCTATTCCCTGACAACACCTGAAGAGCTTGGGATGCTACCAGCCTTACCCCACCTCCTTTCACCTGCTCCCAATAATATCCCGATTTCATGGGGAAAGAACAGCCGGTGGGGACAGTGTGGTTGGAAAAAACAGCAGTGGGGTCTCAGGCCTGCAGTGTTGCTGCCATGTGGCTGGGGAGCCCAGAGTGTGTGCATGGGCCCACAGTGTCCTAAAAGCTAAAACTCAAGGCATCATTTGCACAATTAACCCTAAACCCAACTCTAACCCTACCCCAACCCAAATCCCAAACCCAAGCTGAGGCCCAATCCGCGTGGCTGGGATGAGGCAGAGCTGCCCCAGGAAGAGGGCAGGTGCCAGAGCTGGACATGGCAGGGGCCCACACGGAGAAGGAAGCTTCAGGCACGCCCAGGCAGCCTCTGCCCCTGGGGCCAGCTCTGGGGACAGCACAGTCACCATTGCTCAATAAACTTCTCCTGGCCTCATCCTTGCCCTGGAAGCATTGAACGGCTCTGTGGAGGGGTGCAGGAGCTGTGGTGGGGAGCAGGCTGGGAGCTGTGACAGCCACGTCCTGTCCCAGCCTGGGCTGTGTGTCCACAGCAAGAGTGGGGGTTCAGCCCTGGGCACTGCTTCAGGGACCCTCCCCGCTCTGGCACAGTTACACCCTCTGTCTGTCACCCTGTGAGGACAGGGCTTCCTCCTTGGAGGGGATGACAAGAGCCCTTCCCACCCAGAGCTCCTGTTGCTGCTTGCCTGGCTGACGGGGTTTAGCCTCTCATTCCTGCAGGCTGAGCCAGCTTCTCCTCCTCCTTATCCACCACCCTGTCCAAGCAGCACAACCCGCTCCACAGGGGGATTCCAGGCAGGGGTGGCTAACGGAGCCCCATAGGAGGGCAAGGGTCTGTCTGGTTTGACCACATTTGATGTGTTTATTGCAGGAGCACAGCTTCCAGCCCAAGTCACTCCATGTCACACCTCATGTCAGCTCCTGTCCCTAAATCTGCAATTTTGTGAGGCCTGGATCCCATGGAGCCCCAGACTGCAGTGTTTTACACCTGCCCATCCTCCCAGCCCTTGAGCACCTTGTGCTGAACCTCACCAGTCCTTTCTCTGGTGATTCCATCTCCTATGGCCAACTGTGGCATCTTTCCAGCAGCTGGCACTTACTCCTTGCAGCACACATCCACAAGGGCTGGGAGATTCACAGAGAGGTGAGATTGGATTTGAGAGGACAGACAGGATAGTGCAGGGCTCAAGCAGACACACACTGACCAGCCCTATTTTCAACACAACCCTCTCATACCCCTTTTCTCTCTACCTTTCCATATCTCCCTCCTTCTCCACCAGCAGAGTGCCACTGTCCCAGACCCCCAGTGACACGTGCCTGGAGCCCCCTGCAGCCCTTCAGGGCACCTGGCCCCTGTGTTCTGGTGCCACCAAATGCTCCCTGCTAAAAGTGGCTGCACAGCACCATCCCCCTAGGGACCTCACCCTTGTGCCCATCAGGACCTTTTCCTAGTCCCTCACCAACACAGAAGCCCTGACTTCAGGCCCATTTCACACTTCTGCCAGTAGCACTGGGGTAGGATCTCCATCTGGGTGAGGCTGGAGGCACCTCTGGATGTTACCTTGTCCAGCCCTTTCTCCACCAGGGCCACCCAGAGCCAGCTGCCCAGGATATGTCCACGTGGCTTTTGAGTCTCTCCAACCATGGAGATTCCACCACCTCCCTGGGCACTGCCCCAGTGCTCGGCCACCCTCC
Organism: Sialia sialis; assembly: GCA_009812075.1. NCBI lineage: Eukaryota > Metazoa > Chordata > Aves > Passeriformes > Turdidae > Sialia > Sialia sialis. Next base: position 544,239 of record VRYO01000532.1, read on the forward strand.
CAGTGCAGGAGTGTCCCCGGAGCTCAGAGGGCCCCTCCTGTGTGTCCCTTTGTGCCCATGGCCCCTGGGGCTGTCCCTGACCCTGTCCCCTCTGCAGCTTCCCCCCAGGTATTTATCTCCAGGGATGAGATGCCCTGAGCCTGCTCTGCTCCAGACTGGGCAGTCCCAGCTCTCTCAGCCTCTCCTCACGGCAGAGATGCTCCAGTCCCTCCATCACCTTCCTGGCCCTGTGCTGGACTCTGTCCAGTCTGTCTCTGTCTCCTGTACTGGGCAGCCCAGCTCTGGGCCCAGCACTCCAGGGCTGGACTGACTGGTGGGCAGTTCTGTACCTGCTGACAACACCCAGCCTAAGGCAGCCCAGGACACCACTGGAACACAGCTCAAAGAGGTGTTTGCACATTTGTTGGCTCACAGTAAATTCTTGTATCCTTTCCCCTACACTGCCTCATGGGTGGGTGGCCTCAACACATCCAGGTGAAGGAAATGACCTTTCCAAAATGCAGGACATTGCACTTCCTCTTGCTGATCCTTTAGGAAGTTGCTGTCAGACCCTTTCTGCAGCCTGCTAAGATCCCTCTGGGTTCAGCACACCTCTCTGGAGTACCAGCCACATCTCCCCATCTGCAAATGTGCTGAGGGTAGACCCTGTCCACCAGTAATGGGCTTCTGGAACTGGACAGAGCATCACCCCTTGCACAAGACTTGTGCCACTGTAACCTGCACTCTGAACCCAGACCTCCAGCCAGGCTTTGCTCCAGCCCTGCCTGCTCACCCAAACCCTGCTGAGCAGCTCACTGAGGCTGACACCACCACTGCTCTCCCCTGAGCCCCTGGTGCAGCCATCTCAGCACAGAAAGTGGCCAGGTTGGTCACCTGGCTGACTTCACCTGGTTGACTTCACCTTCCCTTCCCCTCCGCAACAGCTGGAGCAGCATCTACTGGAGCTGGAGCCACCCTGAAGGTGGCTGCTGTCCAGGTGTGCCCAAGGAGTGGTGGGACCCTCCCTGAGCCCCAGCCCCACTGCCCACAAGAAGATGTGAAGCAAGAACTCTTCCAGAGGGAAGCTGTGCCACAGAGAGCAGGTGGGAATACCTCACATTGGCTGTTGGGAATGGCGCAGTAAGACCATTTTTAGTAAAGTCCACACTCCGAAATTCTTTAAAAGAATAGTAAAATCATTGTTTAAAAATTTATTCTTCAGAGAGGCTCAGGTGAACATGTTGAGAAAAGAAATTATCTCAGAACTTAACATTTAGTATAAACTTTTGGTTTAACATAAGCAAAAGATCCTTCCCAAGTATAAAGTGCACAGTTAGTAACAAATTAAAAACAAATCAAATCAACAAGAACAAAATTATATCAAAATGATACTTGATCTTCTGCAAACAGATTAAGATCTTGATCTTCAATGCTTTTGCTCTAAGATATTGTTTCTTGAGGAATAGTAAGTTTTTTAAAAGCTTTTAAAGAGGTCACAAGACCTTGTAACCAGTTACCTGGTTCACCTGAAGTACTGCTGGACAGGAACACCAGAGGTTACACCTTCAGACACATGAGCACAGATACATAAGCAGCAGAAGTACGTGGATACCCATTTTCCCTGCCTCTGTCTAACAGCATCAGTTCCCAGGATAAAAAGGGCAAAGGAGCCATGAAGTTCAGGACTCTCTCACAGCACCTTCCCACTGGGTTATTTTTCAGGACTACCCTGGCCACCCACACCTGACTGCCTGAGCCAGATGCCCAACACCCCTCTGCCCATTCTGGATATAAAGGCCACAGATTGCTCCAATTCCTGAGCATTACTGAACCTTTTACTTAATGTTTTTGGTTTTGTGGCCAGACATTTTCAAGCTTTGAGGTTTTATTTCATGACAGCAGCCTTCCTCTTAGACCTGAGTAAAAGATGGGAGGAAAATGCTCTTCCTCGGTCACTTGTTCAACAACACAAACATTCAGAACACTCACACCAGTACTGCCAGTAGAGGAACACTGTAGGAACCCTCACAGATCCACAAGAGCCAGAAAAATGACACAGGGATGGCCACAAGATGAGGGAGAACAGGGCAGGGCCACAAGAATGGAGGGATTCCTGATGAGCCTATCTGCCCAGAACAGTGTAAAGCAGAGCCAAGTGCAGGACGGGTAGAGCAGGGCAGAACCCTGCTGGCACTGCCCTCTCTGCACACCTGAGCCCTGGCAAACACCTGGGCAGCTCAGCCTTCCTGCAACCACTCACACCACAGGCCTTCTGAGCAGTCTTTGCAGGACAGAGAGTAAAAAAAGATAACATTCCATGTATCAAAAATACATAATAAGATAATAAAAAGTTGCATGGCACTGCAATGCATTGTTACTTCAGTAAAAAATATGGTCACTTGTAGCAAGAGGCCTCCACCAGCTTTTTGAATAGCAGAAAAATAATCTTTGATTATCAAAGCGATTCCTCTCTCCCTTCCTTTTATTTTTTTTAATGAAATTAATTTTCCTAATTTTGAGGATGCTGCCCTTGGTAATTTCTTCTTTACCCCACTATATTTTCAGAAGCATACTTATTCCTCTCTTTCTCAGACTGAAAATCCCCAGCCCTCCCAAAAACCCCATCAGACCTGGGTTAGGATTTTTTCTGCTAAGTCATGCAATAGCACAGCTAAGAAAGGGATCAGGACGGAGTAGAAAAATCTTGTAATAACAATGAATTGCAATTTTTAAAGTTGCTCTTGCTACACAGTGCCAGTACATTCAAAATTAAATAAGAACTGAGTTTACTCTGTTGTAATATGTTGCTTTTTAGAAATCCATTTGGAATATGCACTTTTAAGTATCTACATTAAAACATTCTGTATTGTAAAATGCATTCTGCATTGTTCTGTGAATTCTTACAGTCCATCCAACCAGTTTTAGAAGAGTTGATGCTCAAATTTACTCATCTTCTGAGGAAGCAGACTGCATAGGGCCAAGAAGAAACCTGTTACTCATCAAAAGAAAGCCTTTGTTTGCCGCTGGTTCTGAGGCTATCCTGTGTTCATGATGTCATGTTATTCCAGGCCTCTTCCCTTGGAATTAGATGAGGAGCAACAACATCACCATCCTAGTATTAAAATTCAGGAAACATTATTTCACTTTTGCTTTCCATTCTGAAAGCAAAGGCAGCTCACTCTCAGGTTTAACAGGCAAAAAACATAAATCCAAGGTCCCAGAATCTCTGTAAATCAATAAATACTGGTGCCCGTCCATCCCAAGAGTGGAAACTGCTGCAGTGAGTGGTGGAGAGACAGAGATGGTATCATCATTGGCAGTCCAGTTCTTCCTAAATTATTATCAGAAAATCTGGAAGGTTAACTGGTTGTATCCTGGCCACTGGTCTACAAACAGTGTTTGTGTTTCCTCTGACTTCACCACAGTATTTAACACTGCTGCAATCAAGCTACCCTTGGTGCTGGGAGGTGCCTTGCACTGTCTGAAACAAGCCAGGTTGGTAGAACAGCTGAGGCACTGATGTTCATCCCAGTCACATACAGACATTAATCTGTGCTCAGGCATTGCCAACACACACGATCAGCTGCCTAAGCTCAGGAATCAGGTGAGATGCATATTCCTGTGCTCTGCAGCCTGAACCTCAACAATGTGCTTACAGGACACAGCCACACTTTACAACCAAGGAGAGCTGTTGCTTGATCCATTTGTAAAAAGCCCTTCTAAAATTTGCTGCTCTAAAAGTCAGATGCCAGAATGACCTAAGACCAGGCCTTACACAGTTTTCCATGCCTGTATCCCCACCTAGGAATGTTCATCTCCTGGGTGGCCTCAGGTGTTTGAGGCTGCAGCTCTTTCCCCAACCTGCTCTAGTGGAAGGTGGATCTGCCCATGGCAGGGGCTTGGAACAAGGTTTCCTACCCAAACCATTCCATGCTTCTATGATCCTGTGGTACTTTCAGGTGTTCCCAGCACTACTTCAGTGAAACCAAAGCCTACCCAGATGGGAGCCATGATAAAACCAGGGTGAGTGAGTGCCTCTGCCACAAAGGCGAGGCCTGAATGTCAAACTTACTAATGAAAAAGCAAGCTTATGGATAAAGATTATGAGCTCTAAACAAGAAATATAGTATTTGTTACCTGTGGTTTGGTGAAATCATTCTGCATACACCACTGAACAAAGTACTGTTTTGCAGCTGAAATAACACGTGGATCCTGACTTTTGTAATAAACCCGGACAACCTGCTCCATAAATATTATGGGTAAAAGGTTTGAAACCTTTGAAATAAAACAGAAAAAAGCTTTAATATCTTGGAACACAAAAGGAAAGCAGGAAGAAGCCCCATTACAATCCGTGAGTTTTATCCAAAGCAATTGTGGTATTTCAACTTGCAGTGTATTCCAATTAAAAACTGTACATATGCAAAGGCCATGAGGGCTCTAGACTGTCATACACACACTGAAGACCTGCAAGGCATGGATCCCACCACCCCTCCACAAATCCTGCACACAGGACTGCAATCACTTCCATCACAGGTGGTGAAAATGCTTTCCAGAAGGAAAGTAAAAACCTACCTGTTCTTTAGTGATTTTGACTACTTTGGAAGGATCAGCCTTACAATAGAAGTGAACCTTATCAATTGGATTCTCTTCCTTCATTCCATAATCCATGCTGATAAGCTTGAATGTAAAACAAAGCACATGGCATTTGTTAATATTTGTCTTTAGTTTTCTCACAATAAATACAAAAGGCCACACACACTCCACTCCTGAAAATTACAGTAATCAAATGAAACAAGAATTAACAAATTATTAATTTAAAAAAAATCCTGGTATTTGTATTTTGCATAGTTTCTTCGACCCCCTCTTGCTCTCATGCTGCCATATGGATATTCACATTCACAGTGACCAGTTCCCAGCTGTGCTCTGAAACATTCCAGTTTCCAGCACTGGAAGTGGACCAGTCCCTTGCCAGCCTGGGCCTCTCCAAAACACACAACCCACACAGGCTGCAGCAGAGCTTACAATTATGGACATGAGGTTTAGACATTATTTACATCCATCTGGCACACCAACACTTCTGTGGTCAGAAGAGATCCACTTCCCTACAATTTCAGTTTGTGAGACAGGAAAAGCCTAGGTTAACTTTTCAAAGCTCAGTGAACTGCTACAGTCTTGCCCAGTGAAGTGAACCTTCAGAATGAACTGAGAACAGGGATTAAACTGTGTGGTACCTGCAGACTGCCCCAGCCCCCTCCTCTCTCTCAGGCTCCCTCCCTGCCAACACTGCTGTCTGCTGTGGCAGCAGATGCTTTGTGCAGCAGACAAACTCCAAAGTGCCTGTTAGGCACCAGGTATGCAACACCAGGAGCCTGGAGGTCACTGTGCCTTTTTTCTTCCCACTGGCCCCACAGGTTTCCTGCTTTCCTGATCCATCCATGGTCCCCAGGCTGCTGCCATTGACACCCATATACCAAACTCCATGGGTTTCCTCACTGCTCCTTGCTGGAGTGAGGACAGTGACAGGAGAGCCCAGGAGCAGTGGACAGATGACAGCCCAGTGAGGTTGCCCCCCACCCTCCCACCACAGCAAACCTCCCAAGGGAAGCTTGTTGCCCTCAGACCCTCAAAGTGAACCAGGCCTCCAGCTACAGACACCCTGTGGGTTTGTTCTTCTCCAGGGTACATGGGGCCCTCTGTGATACAAAAGTTTTTACTTGAACCCGCTCTGAGAGGTGTTTACATCAACTACGAAGTTCTCAGCCTTTAGCTCCACATCTGGAGGGTCCTTCTTTGGCTTGCAACTTGCAATGCTTTCTGCCAGGATATCACTCTGAAAGAAACCAAACCAAAAGATTAACTCAGATTACTTTCATGTAGTCTCAGGTCTAGATCACATAACACAGTATATTTTTAAACTAAAGCTTTCAATTCCTCACAGCTTGACAAGACTCTTGCAGCAATCTGGTTCTTTGAATTACCATACACCATTGCCATTAATACAAAACCCAGTTTTTAGCAACAAACTACGCTTAGGCAATTGAGAAGACCCAAAATCTGCCAGTCTGTGGAGGAGTTTTGCACCTGATGATGGGGCAGGGGGAGAGCAGGAGTGTGCCATCCAGAATGCTGAAGAATGAAAGCAGAACACAAGCACCCTCAACCAACTGTTTCACCAATACAAATGTGCTGCAATTAAGTTCCCCAAAGCTGAATACTAGACATTTTCACTGAACTCGTTTAATGAAGGGCTACAGGATCTTATCCTCTAATAAAGCTTTTATATCTATCCAGTAAAACATAAAATAACACAAGAGACAGACAACCACAGAAAACACCCCACAAAAAGTACTTTGCTAAAGTACTCCACAAAAGCTGAAACCCACAAAGGGGTTTTGTTTGATTTTGGCCCCAGGGGAATATTCCCTGCTGATACTTAGGCTAACAAAAAGCAGAGGAGCATGGTTAGATGGAGAACAGTTGTCCACTGTAATGTTTGAGTCCTCATTCAAAGGCTGTGGCCTTTATTCAGGGCTGCTGTGTTCTGGGGAAGATGCAAGATCTGAACCAGCAAGATTTATTTCCCTGGGAGTAACTGAGACTCATGGGAGCGCAGCCCAGAGCAGTCAGGAAATTGTCCAGGAGGGAAGAATTCAGCTAGGAGCAGTTGGGTTGGTTTTGGGGTTCTTTTTGGTGCTGATTCATTCATTGCAGAGATGAGGAGACTGACCAGCAGAAAATCACACATTTCCAAGCACGTGTGTGATTTGTAGTGACTCAAGAAACCAAACAAAGGTTTATTTAGACTGAGAGCAAGCTTGGAGGAAAACCTTGCCAGGAGGGAACTGGCTTGAAGCAGCCTGTTTGCAACTATTTCTACTCCATATCAGAACGTATGCATTTTAACTCACTTCCAATCTTTGCATGCATGTTTTGAAATTCTCTCTCTGATTTGCATTAACTGGAAACTCAGTCTGAATTTAAGAACTCTGAAGCTGTTTGGGATTTTCCCATGGCTCTGGCCAGCTTGAGGATCACAGAATTGCATGGGGCTGGAGCAACCTGGTCTAGTGGAAGCTGTCCCTGTCCATGGCAGGAGGTTGGACTGGATGGCCTTTACAGCCAAAGCATGCTGTGATTCTAAACATAACCTTGTGGTGTGCGAAGCAGCAGAGCAGAAACAGCTCTGTCTTGTGCAGCCAATGCTCCCCTCCAGGGCTGGGAGGAGGCTGAGCCTCTGGCATTCCTGCCACAGGCCCCACAGGAGGAAACATCTTCTCTCAACCCTCAGCTGTGCAGCCCAGGCTGGATATAATTATAGCACCAGCAGTGATCCAGTCTCCCTTCAAAGTAACGCCCTGGATAGCCCAAGATTCAATGCCTCTGGCTGAACTTTCAAAATGAGAACTTTTCCTTTCATTAACTAAGCTTTTAAAAGGAACTGTTTAAAGGTGGAACTCATCACATTTGCTCTCACACCTGCCTCCTCATTTGTTGGGCCACCTATCCCAACCTTCTCCTCAGAAGGGCAGAAATTTGACAATCCATGTACACCCATTTCATGTTTGCTTTCACTTATTTCCTCCAGCTTTTGTAACACAGAATCTCTTCACACTACTTTTTCTTAGACAAGGAACACAACCAAACTTTCTCTTCAAACAAAAAGATTAACTGCTACATCTAGTAGTCTTTGTCTAACCTTATTCTTTTAAAGAACTGAATTATTTTTATGAAGGCTTTCGAGATACTGAAATCACTTCTGGAAATCAGACATGGAAAATCTTCACCATTATGGCTGAAGTTTGGGGATAAGTAACCAGTGATTTGACAACACAGTATTTGAAATAAGACAACAGGAATTAATCTGCTATCTGCTTTGAAAAGCATTCAAGAAAAAGACTGGAAAAAGTACATGCATGCTTAGTATAGAATTTAACACCAAGAAATTCAGCAGCTATTATCAGTTTGATATTCACTCTCAAAGCAAAGCACAAAAAATACAGTTCAAAGCAAATGTGTTCCTTATTATTTTGAAATTTTCATGAACATCAAATGATGTAATAATCTTCTCAATCACTGGATTTTAAGAGTCTTTTATAAAATTTTGTATTTTTCAGTGAAGTTTTTCCTGAAAATACTTCTGTAATAACCAGCCTCTGAATTTCCACCTGTTGCCATTCTTCTGACTCTTTGTAGATAAAACTTTCCCCAGTTTCTTATATATTTCATGGCTCAGCTACTTAGACAAGAAGAAAACTTCTGACTCTATTTTTGGAATATCAAACAATAAAAAATCCCCAAACCTTCAAACTAAACAAAGCCCACATGGAGGTAGATATAAATGGACCGTCAGCAACTTCAAGAACATTTTATGGGTACAGAATTCAGAACCTTCCACTAAAGGACATTACCTTTTCAATTTCCTTCTTTGATTTAGGTCGAGTCTCTCCTAAAAACTTGTACAATTCACGTCGTTGTACTCTACGCAAAATTTCTCGTGCCTCCTCCAGATCTGAATCACTTGAGTGCAGAATTTCCAGGTAGATAGAGTCTGCCAAAGTTACAGTGATTTTTGTTATGTAAGTCACAATCCAGTGTCATGGTAAAATGGACAAACAGGGCCAAAGGTTAACACAATCAGAAAAACTGCTGGCTCAGGAAAGACACTTTCAGGGAATGACGGAACCAAGTCTGACAACGACAAGTCACATATTATCTTAACCATCATTAGACTCACAATGGTTGTTGGTAGAAAAACTCTCAATTCTCACCCTGGCAACATACTTTGTTATTTCACTAGAAGTTACTTTCTCCTCTTATTTAGCCAGTCTTGTTTAGCAGACTATCCTGAACTCCACCACTAACTAGCTCATGACGTGGGTGTACTCTGCCCTGTGAAAAAAAACCATAAAAAATGGCCATTAAGCCTTCAGGTTTTTTCAGACTTTCGATGCCAGCATAAAAATCTCCCATCCTGTCTCCACGTGACATTGATACTTGCAGTAAGATTCCCACCATGAGTCAGAGCAAGACAGAGGTTTCTTTGGATGTGGCTTCAGAGCAGAAACTCCTCCTAGAGACTAGAGACTGCTGAGACTCCTGTCCTAGAGACTGCTGTTGCCAGGCTGCTGCTGGCCTGATCTGCACTAGGAACACCAGGGAAGCTTTGACACATGCTGCAAGCACAGCCCTGTAGGAGCACACCTAGAGCTGCAACCAGGCTCAGGAGCTCCCAACAGGCTCCAGAACGACCTGTGAGCCATGTACCAAAATACCTTCAACTGGTTTAATGGACAAGGTCAACCAAAGCCAGGAACTGCTCCATGAGGAACCACAGACCAAGTCTCTTCAGACAATGAACAGATAATGCAGGGGAAATAGGCAGCCCACGAACACTTTCCCTGTGTAAAAGCAGCAGTGACAAGGAAGGCTTTGCTGTCTCAACCCTTACTAGAACTAGGATTTGCTGCCAAATCAGAAGACAACACATTATAAAAACAACAACCCTGCTTCTTCATCCACCATGGAAGAAGGCCAGGGAACCTTCTGCTGCAGAACTTGGCAGAGGTTCATCATTTGTAGAGGTCCATAACTGGCCAATTTCAAAGAAGCATCACTCATCAGGTACTGCTGAAACAAGCCTCAGGAGCATCCAGGTTGCAAGCACTTGTCCTGTTTAAAGGACAGCTGCCTGCCAAGGAAGGTGGGAACCTTACTGGGATGGAAAATATTATCCTCTTCCCTCTGAATTAT
>VRYO01000532.1:554967-591067 GCA_009812075.1 Sialia sialis
AAAAAAAAAAAAGAAGGAAAAATCCTACCCTCCACAACACTAGAGGCAAGAAGTAGGTTTAAGAGGAGAACACACTCATCCTTCATGCTTCACTGTACATCTGATGCCAGTACATTCCTCACATCACTTTCCCTGCTGTTCAGCCCTCCTTGCTGAACAGATGGTCCCAGCAAGCAGCTCCTTGCTGTGGCAGACTGTGAGAGGCTGGGCACAGCCCTGCTGTCCTTGCCCTGAGCTGTGCTCCTCACCAGGTACCACAGGTAAGCAGGCAGCTTCAGCAGAACCTGCCAGGCAAGACAGCCCCCAGAACAGGCCCAGCCCAGGAACAAATTCACCTCAGTTCTTTCCTTTCTTCCCAGCCTTCCACTGCTCAGCAATGCAATTCACCTTCCCCAACAACTACTGCCCCTCAGAGCCAGCCCCTCTTGTCCTGCTCTGAGCAGAGGCACAAAATGACAGAGGGGACACACAGCTCCTCAGCTCAGCAGCAAGTGTGTGGTCAGACTGCAGGCTGTGGCATATGAAGGACTGCCAGTAGAAGGCCTTTAGCATGACAAAGGATTCTCTGGAACAGCGCCCTCAGACCCTGTCACATCACCCATGGGCCAAAGATAGAAGTTCTTTAGTCCCTCTGTTGGGACAGCTAAGGCTTGGTGATGGAAACTCAGGAGAGTTGGCTTGGAAGTCCTGGTGAGCTGTAGCTGACAGGTGCTGCCAGTAATCAGGAGCAGCCCTGAGCAGCACCCCTGCCCTGCACACACAGAGCCAACCACAGAGCCCTGGAGCACAAGGGCTGCCTGGCCCACAGTGCAGCTCTGAACACAATCAGGGGAACACTGGGCCTCACAGCACAGACCAGGAGAAGCAGGCAAGCAGGGCAGCAGCAATCCTGAGACCCCACGAGAGCTGTTTGGAACCTGTGCTGGGAATAGCTTCATACACAACCCACATCCAGTACTTCACCTGACAGAGCCACCTGTAGTACCAGTTAGAGCTCACTTACATCCCACTTGTGACAAATGCAACAAACTCAGGGCACGGGCAGGACCTTCTAACACTGCTGAATCTGAACATCTGTGGAACATAAAGTTGGTGCTGCTTTCTCTCTCTCTCAACATAAAAGTGATTTAAACTAGAAGGTCTTGCTTTCACAGCAGCATTTGAGAGCACAAGTCTCAAAGCCCAGGCCTGCCCCACCTTCTGTGCACAAAAGCAGTAAAAAGAGCATTTTAACAGATACTCATGCTCTTTTACTTAAAGAAACAATAAATTCTGAGACCTCATACCAGTTAGTTGAGTGTAGGCCTCCATGTCTTCCATTGCTGTAGAAATCCGATACTTTTTTCCTCCAGAGACTTCTATTTTCCAATACTTGTCTGCTTTCTGAAAGGCTTCTGTTATCCTAGTTTGAGACAAAATTATGACTTTAGGATAGTATCATTTTGAAACACCCCACTGGTCAACAGGCAAAATGAAACAAATTAGTATGTTATAAACAGAAGATAGTAGATGGAACTGTATCCCCAGCACACAGTACTGATCACTGCAACATCCTGTCTCAGCGCTGTCACTGCACATTCCAACAGAGATTTACTGAAGACAGGTTCAGAACAGAACATAATATTTAGATGAATGAGAAAATTCACTTTGTCCTGCTTCAGACTGCGTTTAGCACTGCTGAGACAACTGCAGAACCCTGCAAAACAGTGACACGGTTGCTCAGCTGCAGCAAGGTTTCTTCACAGATGACCACACCCTTTCACAGACTCCTTGCTTCCTGAGTTAGTTGACAGGGTGCAAAGCATTGAAAAGGGAAAGCACCACAAACATGTAGTATTTTCAGATGGGAAAACATTATGTTCTAAAGATGAAGCTCTTCCAGATTTCCATGTACCTTGCTGTCATTTCTAGCTTGGACACTCTTTTGGAAAGGCTGCTATAATTACAGGCTCTTCTAAACTAAAACAGTATGTTTTACTGTCACATGTAGGTACTGTCAAACCTGAGCTTTTGTAGTCTGTATTTTAGAGGATCCCTAAATCAGGAGCTGAAGTTCATGAAATGAAAGCAATCCAAATCACTCTTGTACTGTGTAATCCTTAACACTCCTTTTTACCAAACTCAACAGACAGTTACCCAGCAGACAACACTCTAAAGAAAAAGTATTTGGGGATACAAGTATTTCTGATTCCCAAGAAAAGTAAAAAGAGTAATGTTAAAGGGAAAATTCTGTAGACATCAACAAGAGAGGTAAAACAGCAGATAGCCAGCTGAATTGGTCCTGAACAAATCTTGCATTACATAAACACAAAGCCAGGCCTTAGCTGAGCTACATGAGCCCATTCATGACTCTAGTAACCAAGCAGTTTAAGCTAAGTGCTCTCTAACTTGCAGATAAGGACTTGACTTCAGCTGCCAGCAATTTAAATGGTTTAAGCACACCCTGGTCCTGTGCTTCTTCAGGCCTTCAGTAACTTTCCTCTGAAAATCAAATTTTACAAGAAATTTAATTTTACATGGAAAGATGTTTTGGTCCTCCTCTCTCTTGTTTTTTTGTTTGCTTTGTTAACCACAGTGTCTATGACACTCTAAGCACTAAATCTTTTCACAAGAATCAGAAGTTGCTTTTATTCTATGTCACACTTTATTGATTTTCTAAATAGTCTAAATGGATATAGATTGTTCAAGAATTTAAAAATAAATTGAAAAGGAAGGAAAGGAAAATATACTTGCATTATTTCAATGATGTTGCCAGTCTTATGCTGGTATGCTCTCCGGTGCAGGCAATTCCGGGTGTGAAACATCTCGTACAAATTTCCAACTTCCTGAAACAAAGAACCCTTATCAACATTTATTTTGGCCACTGTCATACTAGGAAAATTAAAACAATCAATCAATCAATTAAATTAGTTGTCTCCTCCCATTTACAGCATAAAGCAGAATGATTATTATTCACAATTTCCAAATTTTGGAACTGGCTTAGGTGAGCCAGGAGAGCAGAGTGCCAGCGAAGAGGATCCCTCATCCCTTTAGCAGCCCCTCACCACAGCCACAGCCACGTCCTGCCCAGCAGACCTGGAGCAGGATCCTGCATTTCTGACAGGTCTATAGAGTCTCCCCTGACAGGACCTGCCACAAATCCTTTCAAACATTGGTTTGCTCTGTCCCTCCCCCAAACAGCAGCTTCAGAGAAAAACTTTCAGAGCAGCAACTACTTCTCTCCCTCTTGGGCTAAGGGAGCACGGGGCAGGACCCCCAGGATTCAGGCATGGGGTGCAGCTCCCCTGTGTGCCCCCAGGTGCTCTGACCCCCCCTGGGCTGCACACCCTGCTCACCTTGTCACGGATACAGATGCGCATCTGGTTTTCCACCTCACACACCCGAGTGAAGACAAGCAATCGCTTATGGTCAAAATTATTTGCGATTCCCAGGTGATGGCAATCCCTAGAAATATTCCACAGTGTGTTTAACAATATGATCATTTTTGTACATACAGTAGCATTTTGTCAATAGGCATTCATAATAAAAAATAAGATTTGTACCTTGCAAAATAATCCCACTTGTCAACATCAATGCCATTTTTTTTATTAGCTACAATCTCATAGAGGAAACTTTTCTCCTTTGGTCGACCACGGTACGGCCACTGATGAAGGAAGAAAAACATCAGAAACAACAGGAAATTAAAGAGAACCAATGTCAAACAATGTCAATGAGCTTTTTCAAGACACTGGGAATACACCTTGACGTTGCTTGTGATAAACATCCAACACTGAGGTAGTGAAGAACAAAAAGACAGGGAAGGAACTTCCAGAAGCTATCAGGCATTAGAAATACAGAACAGGGCCTAAGCGGCTGTCTTCTCAGAATCTTGGGAAGAATAAAACCCATGGAACACAAGTATTCATTGCCCCATTACTCTACTGAGAAGAAAAAAAAAGAAAAAAAAAAAAAGAACAAAAAAAAGAACATAAAAAAGAACATAGCAACATAGAGGGGAGACTTTGGAATTATTTAATTCTCAGAGAATTAAATACACAAACATGTCCTGCAATCTACAACTTTATAGAACAGAGTTTAAAAACACTTACTTAGATATTTTAAACAAAATTTGTTCGAACAGTCAGCTACTTAAACTCCTACCTCACAAGGGACAATTCAGCCATAAGATAAATAGGAAATGAACAACAAAATAGTAATATACAAGATGCACATTTTCTTGAAAATTTGAAGATCCTTCACCTAAAAAAATGCCATAAAGTGGCCCTGAAATTCTGAAAGTATGCAAACACAGCCTCCATGTTACATGCACTACAGAAATACTAAAACTGATGTGAATAGCAATGGAAACAATGTGCAAGCAGCAAGAAGAAAGCACATCATGGATAAAAATACCATGATCACAAAGAGCTCTGCTACTGGAACATGTTCAGGACACAGTGTCTGGTGCCTGAACTCCCAGTGTCCATGTCCTGACAGAGGCCTGCACACAGTGCACAGCCTGCCAGTGCAATCTGCTGCCTAACACCAGGAGGGTGCTGCCATGTATTGTGTGTGGCACTCCTCTTCTGGTATCCTGCTGGAAAACAGGCACAGAATTCAAACAAGGCAAACCAGGCACAGGGAAAAAACATGGCACAAGATTAATGCTAGTGGCAGGCACCAAGATTCGCGTGCAAATGAGCCCAGCAGGGTAAAAATCAGTTTGTGGATTTTGTAAATGCATGTCCCCTTCCTATAGGATCTCAGACTCAATTTCACTGTGCCAAGTCCATTGTATTTGCCATGGGATTGCTACCCACTCCTGCAGCAGAAAATAATGGGCAAGTGTGAACAGTCGTGGGTTACTTGTTTGGAACTACATATAAATTCTGGCTAGGACCAGATTGCCTTGACAGATCTCCTACTGACTTCAGCTGCTACCAGTGCTTTACTCCAGTGGCAACTGAATGAGTGTCACTGAAGAGATGACAAAAGCTGTAAACCGTAAAATGAGGCAAGAGGACTTAAGTCTTTCACAGAGTTGCAATGATTAACAACTGCCACCTCTTGCTGCTTCCTCTTAGGCAACTAATTTCTTCAAGTCTTATTCCTGCCTCTGTGTTTACTCCTGCAATAAATCCACGCATTTTGCTGCTGTCATCAAAACTGTGGTGGATCTGGCACTTGGGCCAGGCTTGGATTGCTCACTGCCTCATTGCTGCCTGTTTTGTTATCCAGACTGGGGGAGGCCTCCTTTACTCCAGACTAAGCTCCCCTAGCTGTTCCTCATCATACTTGCCCTCCAGACCCTTCCCCAGCTCTACCGCCCTTCTCCATCGCACTTCAGTGTCTTTCTTCAAGTGAGGGGCCCAAAACTGAATCCAGAACTTGAGCTGTGGCCTCAGCAGTGCCCAGCACAGGGGCACTGGCACTGTCCTGGTCCTGCTGGCCATGCTATGGCTGGTACAGGCCATGTGCCACTGGCCTCTTGCCCACCTGGGCGTGTCTGGCTCATTTTCAGCCACCAGCAACAAAACAGCACCTCTTTTCTGCCTAGCTGCTTTCCAGCTGCCCTGGCCTCAGCCTGCAGCAGGACCCAACACCTGGCATTGTGGAACCTTGCACAACTGGCCTAGCACATTGATCCAGGGTGTCCAGATCCCTCTGTAGAGCCTTCCTGTCCTTCAGCTGAGCACAACCAGCATTTCCCAAACTCAGGCTGGCTGGGCCTGATTCCCTAGTACGTGCTGCATGATGGCACTCAGGATGATCTGCTCCATGGCCTTCCCTAGCACCAAGGTCAGGCTGACAGCCCTGTAGTTCCCTGGATCATCCTTCTGATCCTTGCACACGGAGTCACATTGGCTGACTTCCAGTCAACTGGGACTACCCAGGACTGCAGGTAAATAATGGAAAACACCTCGGTGAGCACTTCCTCCCACTCCCTCAGTACCCTTGAGTGGATCCCAGTCAGCAGTTATGTTTCCTAAATACAAATAACTTTCTAGAGCTTTCCTCTGATCTGGAGGTGTTTGGGTAAGGATTCTCAGGGAGCTGTAAGCACATTAACACATTTGCCAGCACTGTAAGAAATAAACATGACACTCCTCCAGCATCAATGATTCCCAGAACTTCATGGAGCTAGAATAACATACAGCAGGAGCCAAAACTATCTGTTCTTTCAGTGAAATAAAGACATTTCTTGGGATAACCACAGGAGCAGCACACCGACTCACCGATTCCACACAGGCAGTTTCATCTATAGGCCCCCCTATTTGCTCCTTGATGAACAACATATCTTCTTCCAGGACAAGATCATATGACTTCATGACTTCTTCTAGTTTATTGGAACTGATCAAGTGCTCAAACATTTGAACAGAAGCAGTTTCATGCTGTGAAAAAAACCCATCCAAATATTGTATTACATAGTTCAAGCATCTTTCCTGCAGTGTCACAGCTTTACTCCAAGTCACCAGCACTGCCTAGCAGGGCACACTGTCAGGCTGGTGTGAAGTGTAGTACTTGGGTACTTTCCAGTTATTCTGCATTAATCAGAATAGGAAATCACCCCATCTACAGAGTCCAGAAAGACACTTTACAGCAGAGCGCTGTTAATTCTGTGTGTTGACAAAAACATGCTGTTACAATGCTAAAAGACAAAATAATCAATTTTGCTGTGTAAAAGATTAACCAGCTTACTCAGCTGATTGTGGTAAGACATTACAAGCAGAGAGAGGCCTGAAAGGACTGTGTTGCACTTCAGTCACAGCAAGCAACTGTTGAAACCCTGTTCAAAATTCTAGAAAGTTTGAATTCTAAATGTTATTGAATGTCTTGGCCTTGGACTAAAACATTATACTGGAAAGGAAGCCCCCAGTTGGTATTTTGCAAATGTAAAATATATTCTGCAGAAAGCTCTCAATATGCATTTTAAGGCACAATGCTGGCCAAAAATGATCAGTGCAGCCCTAACAGGGATATCATCATAGCATTAGGAAACAACATTCTAGTTTTTAATTAAGCCATCAAAATGAGGCAACAAGGTAAGGCCAGATGACCACTATAGCCTCACAAGTGCTGGAACTCTTTAAAGATTACTTACTTTGCCTCTAAAATTTCAGGTTTGTATTTTTATTTTAATACTGAAAAACCTACCTACCTTCCATTTCAAATCCGGACGAGTGCATGGAATAAATCTCCCATCAAACATATGTGAAAATGGCCCATGACCTTAAATACAAACATTATACAAGGTTTAGTCTGAGACACAGATGTCAGCAAAAATTTCTTGAGCAAGTTTAGAATCTGAATTCTCCTGTATTTGACTTTTCTTGGCATGTGACAGAGTCTTAGCCTGCTTTGGCTTGGAACAGACATTACAGATCATCTTATTCAGATCCCTGCCATGGCCAGGAACACCTTCCACTATCCCAGGCTGTCCAATCTGGCCTTGGACATTTCCACTGCTTCTTTGGGCAACCTGTACCAGGGTCTCCCCAGCCTCACAGCCAAAAATTCCTTCCCAGTATCCCATCTAACCCTGCCCTCTGCCAGTGGGAAGCCATTTCTGTCCCGTCACTCCAAGCTTTTGTCCCAAGTCCCTCTGAGCTCTCCTGGAACCCCTTTTATGTGGTCTAAGGCCTCTTTGGAGCCTTCTTTTCTCCGAGTTGAACACACCCAGTCCTCCCAGCCTAGCACGAGAGCAGAGGGGCTCCAGCCCTTGGTGCATCTCCAAGACCTCACTCCAGCAGTGTCCCATACTCATGCTGGGACCAGCTCTGCAGGTGGGGTCTCACCTGAGCAAGGCAGAGGGGCAGAATCCTCCCCTCACCTCTGCCCATGCTGGAAATCAGCCCAGCACAAGGGGGGTTCTGGGCTGCCTCTGGTCCTGTCCAGCCTCATACCCACCAACACCTCCAAGTTGTTCTCCTGTGGGCTGCTCTTAATCTCCATCTCTTCAGCTTGTCCAGGTGCCCCATCCCTTCCCTCCATCATGTGACCACACCACACAGCTCGGTGGTGCTGGCAAACTGCCCAAGAGAGCATGGATGCCACTGTCCCCATCACTGACAGAGACATCCAACAGCACTGGTCCCCACACGGGTCATTCATCACTGGGCTCCACCTGGAAATCAAGCCTGTAACCACAACTCTGAGTGCAACCATCCACAGAATTCCTTACTCCTCATCTATGAGGAAGGCTCGAGTGTAACAAGCACACTTTCCTAAGATACTTTAATGCTACTGCACTTAAGAGCCATTTCCAGCACCTATACCACAGACAAGTACTGCAACAACACTGAGAATATTAATTACTCTGTGTCAGCACTGAAGAAAAGAATTATGAAATAAATGTTAACATTTTTGAAAAGAACACTAATTTTCATTCTGGTATGTTTTAAGAGACCTGGAGAAATCACAGCAGGAAGTGGACATTTCAGCCACTGAGGGCAGAACTCTAAGCAGCATCTGGAAACAGGACAAAACATTAGTTGAAAGTGCTCACAGATTCAAGTGAACTGTCTCCAGAGATGTACTCCAGACCAAAGAGAACAGAGCAGCCCAAAACAGCTCCCATGTTCTGACCTCACAGCCAGGTTTTCATCGTGGTTAGCTTTCCAAGAGCAACAAGCCCCCTCAGGCATTCCTTACCTAAATCGTGACAAAGCCCAGCAATTTCTACACAGAGGATGTCTCGCTCGGTTATACCCAGGTCTTTCTGCCTCTCCTTCAGCGAGCGAACCAGACATCCTGCAAGGTAGCCAACCCTGTTACAGGAGGAAAAGAAAGCAATATAGCAGTGGTTTAGGATGAACAGAAAAAGAGAAGTTCCCCTACCATGTTTTGCTCCATTAAGTCACAGTCCTTGTCTGAGGGGCAGGATACAAGGAATACCTAAACCCTGACCTGGCAGAGAATCACAAACTGCTTCCTGTAGTAGAGTTTCATTCCTCTGAAAGCAAAGAAGCAAGGGATACCATGCCCAAAACACAGAGACTCTACAGCATCCTGCAGTATTTCATAACACACAACCCCACAAAAGCTGTGTAAGGGAACAGTAGTGCACCACTGACAGTGAGAATCTTGAAGAACCTCAGCTTACACCAAATCTTTGAATTCCAGTCAGGGCAAACTGCAAAGATCCACAACAGTCACCAAAGCATTTGGTACTTTTTTCAAACTGCTGTTTTAATTATAGCTCATGACAATTATTTCTTTTCTTCTCCCCATTCATTTTAGATTTGAGATTTGATTTAATTGAATGGGACCCTCTGTTCTCATGACACAAAACCAGCAGGAGCAAATATATGGCACATACTCCCATAAACTGTTTATAACCTCTGCACAACTCTTTTTTCATTTGCCTCAACAGTTCCCCTTTCAGAACAGCTTAAAGCAAGACAAGGCTTTCTATGATGAGGTAGTATGTTTTGTGAGTCCAAATTTCACTAATGATGGCTTTTTAGTAGACCAATAAGCACACAAAACTCACTTCTTCTATTTATAAAACTGTAGAAATCTTTGAAATTATATACAAGTGGAGAACAACTGTCCTAAACTTCACTTGATAGATCAACGGAACTGTTCAAAAGAAAAGTTGCTGATACAACTGGCGTTTTCAGACTTCTATAGTGGAAACTTTGTTTATATTCAACCACATTTCCGTCTTTTTGGTTAACCAGATGTAATCAATTCAGGCTGTGTCATTCATTTGACCATTTTGCAAACAGCCATTTCGAATCTTGTTATAAGTAAGCCAGATTTACTCCACAATATTTCAGCACCAACAAAAACAACCTTAGGCTGGCCAGATTACCTGAATAAAAAACACTAACTAGCTTAATTTCACTGTCCCTTGAGATATACCCTTAAAACAAGCTCAAATTTGTCATCCATCAGCTTTCCTGAGGAGAGTGGAGGAGCTGGCAGCACTCTACGAATCCTTGTATCCATCATACTCATCATACTTCTGCTTAATGGAATTACAGCTATCAGTCTGGCAACCTGCCACTGATTGCATGAAGCACATCTACCTACAAATGCAAACATTACAGATCAAATGGATTTTGGCTGTGCTGGATGATGTGTGGGGATTACAACTGTCTGGCAGATCGTAAGAGCAGCCCTGGTACACTTACCAAGTTTGTGCAAACTTGTACTTTGACTGGGGGACTATAAAGTATTTACAGTTTTTAGCTAACATTATTTTTAGAATAATAAAGGGTGGGGAAGGAAATCTAATATTGATCCATCGTGTAGGGTTTTTTATCTGTCTTTATTAGAAGAAGTTCAAGGGAACAGCTCACAATCACACAGGATATCCAGGAACACTTGAGATCAGAAACACTCCCCCAGCAGTTTTCACCAACACTCAGACAGCAACACCCCTTGGGTGGCACTCCACAGCAGCAGAACCAGACTCAGAAATATCCAGATGCCAGAAATGTGTGTGCCAGCACCACCACCTTACCCTAGGGAGTGCTCAAAGCGGTTGTGAGAGGCTCCTGGAAAAACAAAGTAGGTGCCACCCAGCTGCTTGATGTACCGGAGGCGCTGGAATTGGGGAGTGTCAATGATCCGAATCAGCAGGGGATGAAATTCAATGTGCCCGTGAACAGGATCATTAAAAACCTAAAGAAGAATAAGAAATAAAATTAAAAATGTGTTATTCCAACTAAGGTAGGATACTACAGTGCATGTCTGAGATATCCAATAAAAGTGTTTGGTCTGATATTGTTCATGCTTGTAAAATCAAATGCTATTTTGCTGAGTGGAAATTACGACTGTTATTTCTTCTCTTAAAACAAAATGCAAACCCCCAAGATGACTAAAATTTGAAAGACGTACTTCCTGATAAACATATATTTTTGGAGACATCTCAGTAACTACAGGGACTCAAGTAGAGAAGATAAACACATTTCATCTTTAATCTTTGCTGTCAAACTGCAGGCAAGACCATTCCATCACACACATATCTTGATAAAATACTGAGGCAAATCAGGTTTTCCTGTGTTCTCTCCCCTTGGTGACAGAGCTGGGAGGGCTCTAACAGATACACAGACTACTACAGAATGTGGACAGCCCTGGCCCCAGTTAAACCAACACACACCACCAGAGAAACAGCTGGACACAGGAAACAGTGAAAGCGGGGAGGAGCTTGTGAACCCCAACCTGGGACAAATGAATAAAATAAATGTCTTAGGTTGCAATCCAAGATGTAACCAGAAGTATGCATTCTATCACCATCTGTTAAAACCAGGTGGGGCAGTGTTCTTTAGCTCTTCCATGACCCACCCTCCCTCCAGGGGGATACCTTCTGTTAATGGGCCACTGAGTGCCACTGCATGACTGATAAAATTACATCATCCCATCGTGAGATGCCCCACCCAGAGGGAGGAGCCAAGCAATTCCTACCTGGATATAATATGGGATTTGGAACACCATATGGGCAACTGTCTTGAGGCCTAGGAGAATCCAGCCAGGATTTTTCCCAGGCTGGACGAGCTTTGTTCTCAGGCTCCTCAAGAACAGAAACCCAAAACAAAGATTACACATCTTTTAGAGTACGTGATACCAGTCACAGAGTGTGTTTCTAAAATGGGTGTTGCTTCTCTGCCCAATGAATTTTCTCTATAGTGTTTTGTATGATGTATACTATTTAAATCTATGATTTCCTTGAATGAATATTCTTTCTTGCTCTTGAAAGAGACTGCCATGTTACTGTGTCTTTCGCTGCTCAGGAATCACATACAGTAACAACACCACAGGCAGCCTTTTTCCACTGGATTCCCAGAGGAAAACCAGATCCACCTACACCATCATCTCAGAGGAAAACTACACCAAAGGCAAATATGCCTGCAGCCAAGAAAGCTGTTAATGGGTTTGTGGTTTTGTTTTGTTGTTAATGCTGCAGTTGCTGTTTGTTTGCTTTATTATACATACTACTGAAGAACTATTATTCCTATTCCCATCTCTTTGCCTGAGTGCCCCTTAATTTCAAAACCGTAATTATTTGGAGGGAAGGGGTTTACATTTTCCATTCCAAGGGAAGCTCCTGCCATCCTCAGAAGACATCTGTCTTTCAAATCCAGACAATAAACCAAGGAAATCTTAACAGACAGAGGGATGTGAAAGGGGAGCTTCTCCAACATATGTCAAAGAGCTTATCTTGGGTTGTAAAGCAGGATGTGACCAAAAGTATGTATTCTATCACCATTTGTTGAAAGCAGGTGGGGCAGTGATCCTTATCTCTTCCATGATCCATCCTCCCTCCAGGGGGATACCTTCAGTTAATGGGTCATTGAGTCCTACTGCATGACTGATAAAATTACATCATCCCATTGGGAGATGCTCCACCCAGGGGGAAGAGCCAAGCAATTCCTACCTAGATAAAAACTGAGATTTGGAACATCAGAGCAGCATTTTTCCACTGGATTCCAGAGGAAAACCAGACCCTTCTACATAATTGCTGGACCTTTGGAGGAAAACTGCACCCTTCTACAGGACCACTGCTTCAACAGAACCACATCTGTCACTCCAGGAGGATGCAGCCACCATTGAATGGGACTGCTACCAACACCCTGACTGACGGGTGTCAGGTTGTATTCGGACTCTGTCAGTGTTTTACTGTTTTGTATTACTTTGTACTCTTATTTTAATTTTTCCTAGTAAAGAACTGTTATTCCTATTCCCATATCTTTGCCTGAGAGCCCCTTAATTTAAAAATTATAATAATTTGGAGGGAAGGGGTTTACATTTTTTTCCATTTTCGAGAGGCACTTGCCTTCCTTAGCAGACACCTGTCTTTCAAACCAAGACACAGCTCTTCTGCTCATTCAGTCCCTCACAACCTACAAGTGCCCACTCAAAGCTTTCACACACTGACTCTAGCATTTCTTCTAGTTAATGTGGTTTTTCACAGACCACCACTACCGAAGGCACAGAGTTTGCAGCTGTGCAAAGGAAAGGCACCAGCTGGCAGCACCTAGCCAAGAGGAGGGAGGCATAGAGGGGGAGCAGAGCCCTGTGCAAGGCTTGGGGCAGGACCTGGCCACGGTGTCCCCATAGCATGGGTTACCTTTGTCACCTCCATGTGCTGCAGTTGTGGCTGTCTCAGGCACGCCAGCACTTCCAGTCTCTCAACTTGGGCAGCTAGGAAGGAAAAAGAGACACTGAGAGGAAAGTCTGCAATGCACTTCCACTTACAATTTGCAGTACATATGGAATTACTTATGTGAGTTCACATTACTTTGATATTTCCTGACAGAAGACTGCAACTGCAACTTTTTCAGAAAAATACTGAAAGCACTTATCCTTCTAAAATCAAGTATAGAAGGAAACAAATAGATACAGAACATGTCTGTAGAGCAGTGTAAGTGCTTCTCCCACTTACAAAACTGAGAAATGAAACCACCACATTACTGATGAAAAAATTGTGTAAACCACACCCAGAGTCCTTTAAACTTATGGGAAAGACAACATGCAACATCTGAATAACTGACGTTTTTTAAGGATGCAAAACATCCTTAAACTAAAATGTCAGTCACAACAAATGATTTTTATAAAAATCTTTTGCAGTTAGTCAATTGCATATTAAAAGTTTAATTTTGTCAAATTTACTTGAATTTTACATAAATTAATTTCAACTCCAACAGCAAAACCACTGCAGTTTAAAACGTTCTAATTTTGTTGAGACAGATTCTTCTATTTTGCAAAGATATTTTGCTGTAATTTTTCATAAATTATTAAAGGTCCCCCTCACAACACACAGCTAGACTTCCAGTGCAGATACTCTGCTGTAACCACAGCAGTCTAAGAACACAGGCAGGACAAGTCTGGAGAGAGAAAGATAATATGCTCTTTCACCTACTTTTACTAACTCTGTCTGCAAGCCTTGCTCTTGAGCTGAATGGTTTCAACCTCACTATGACAGCCAACACTATCATGAGAAAACAACTTTTCTCCAGCAGTTAACCACTGAGATTGGTTTGATGTCAGCCTTCCAACATAAAATTTAACAGAAAACTAGACTATAAAGTGTCAACTACTAAGAAAAAGTACTGCTTGAAGCACTGCCTTTCCTCATCTAAATCTTTTAATAATTCACAATCCCTAAAATATTAAAGGCATGTGATGTTTGAACTGCTGGTGAGCAGTGTTACTCTCAAACACTTGGTATTGCTTTCTCTAACAGGGAGCTCTTGGGCTGTAGCTGCTGCTCAGACAGTCTCAAGGCAGTGCTGGAGCATCTCTCCTATGCAGACTGGCTGAGAAGATGGGGCTGTTCAGCCTGGAGAAGGGAAGTCTGTAGGGAGGCCTCACTGAAGCCTTCCAATACCTTAAGGGGACCTATAAAAAGGAGGGAGAGAGACTTTTTATAAGAGCAGATGAGAGTGACCAACAGAGACAGGACATCTGCTGGATGCAAGCATGAAGCCAATTTATTGATTTCACACATGAATATATATATCTTTTCAACTATAGCTAAAAACAACACAACCACATGATTGGTGTTTCTAAGTAGCATTACTTAATCAGAGCTCTGCACAGACCAGCATAGGGACACGGGGTCTGGAATGATTTGTCTTAAACAAAGCACACCAAGCACACTTTTTTGCTTGCCCATTTAGGGTTCTGCCTCAGCTTGCCAGAGCTTGTGGCCTGCCAATCTTGGTATATCCACTTCAGTCATGAGTTGAGCAGTGCTTGGAGCCCTGCTCTCCAGTTGTATTTCTACAAGCTGATACTGTCAGGACAAGGGGCAATGGTTTTAAACTGACTGAGGGAAGGGTCAGATTGGGTATTAGGAACAAATTGTTCCCTGTGAGGGTGGGGAGACCGTGGCACAGGTTGCCCAGAGAAGCTATGGCCACCCCATCCCTGGAAGTGTCCAAGGCCAGGTTGGACAGGGCTTGGAGCAGCCTGGCATAGTGGAAGGTGTCCCTGCACATGGCAGGGGTCTAAATGAGATGCTCCTTAAGGTCTGTTCCAACCCAAACCATTCCACAGTTCTAAGACAAAAAGCACCCTTGGTGATGCCCAGACCAGCATGTGTTCCATGATATAACTCTGAGAGAAAAAAAAAAAAAATCAACATTGTGACCAGCAACTATTAAACTAATATAATGAATGCTTCTAACAACTTATTTTTCACACAGAATTGCAGAATTAAGCAGGCTGGAAAAGACTTTTGAGATCATCAAGTCCAACCTATCACCTTATCAACTAAACCATGGCACTAGGTGACACATCCAGTCTTTTTAAAATCACTTCCCGCCTGGGCAGCCCATGTCAATGCCCAGTAATTCCTTCTGTTAAGGACATTTTCCCTAATGTCTAGCCTAAACTCACCCTTGTGCAGTTGGTGTCCTCTTGTCCTGTCACTTGTTGCCTGGAAGAAGAGACCAACCCCACTTGGCTGCACCCTCCTGTCAGGGAGTTGTAGAGAGTGATAAGGTCACCCCTGAGCCTCCTTTTCTCCAAGATAAACAACCCCAGCTCCCTCAGCCACTCACTCCTCATAAGGCTGGAGTTCCAGACCACTCACCAGCCTTGTTGCCCTTCTCTGGACACGCTCCAGCATCTCAACATTCTTCCTCAATCGAGGGGCCCAGAACCGGACACAGCATTCGAGGTGTGGCACAACCAGTGGCCCAACCAGCACAGGGAAAGAACCACTTCCCTATTCTGCTGGCCATACTATTTGTATTTTAATATGCTCTGTTCAGATATGTCTTAATCACAACCCTTTCTGCTCCACACTGGGCACCAAGAAGGATGGGCAGGGATTAACCTCAGATGGGAACTCAGTCCCACACAGCTGCTAGCTGCTCTGGTGGGACAGGGAGAATTAGAAAAGGTTGGACCCTGGTGTGACCAGGTGTGAGCTGAGTTGCCTTGATGTACCACCCACTCTCCCTGCTCTTTGTCCTCCTTCAGACAGAAAACAGCTGCAGGGCATTTTTCACCTGAAGTCTACAAGGTCAGACCTCCCTAAGCAAGACAAATCCTGTTAACTTAGGAAACTGTAGTTTTCCAGGGCTCTGCAGGCAGATTTCCTCCAACAGCCAAAGCAGCATTACTACTGACTGCTTGAAAATAGTGACAACTGGCAATTCCTCATCCACTCTCCTCCCTGCTTTGTCCACACCCTCCTTCATGCCACAGGTCACAAGGATGAGAAGATCCCTTTCCTGTGCCCAAAGGGGTCAGCCAGACAGTCTCACTCATCATCTGTGTTAAACACACTGCACACCACATGAAACAGCCACTGCCAGCAACATGAGAACACCTGGGAAACCCACTGTGCTGCCTGCAGGCACCACAGCTCTCCCCTCTGTACATCAGGAACCCAGGGAACATAAAAGACATTCATTAGTGGCCTGTCACAGAGAAATGATCGATGTTACCACAGAACAGTGTGCAGTGGACAGCAAAAGAATTGTTCTTAGTGCAAAGTAGAGATGTTCACAAAAAGCAGAATGCTTGAGCAATTTCTCATCCACCTCCCAACAGTT
Organism: Sialia sialis; assembly: GCA_009812075.1. Lineage (NCBI taxonomy): Eukaryota > Metazoa > Chordata > Aves > Passeriformes > Turdidae > Sialia > Sialia sialis. Next base: position 571,464 of record VRYO01000532.1, read on the forward strand.
TCAGCTCAATAGAAACAAGATGTCACATCTCACAGAAGGAAACTTACACAAAGTAAACCCACAAGCCTGTAAACCCATGGCTATCTGCTCTCTACATCAGCTGAGAACTCTCCACAGCTCCATCACCTGTATCTCATGCTGAGGGACTCCTGGCTACCCCATCCTGCTGCCCGTGTTCAGCACTGACAGACAGTCTCTCCCCAGATTGGCTGCACATGTCCAATATGTCCTGGATATCTGATGCCCCTTCCCTGCTAGAAGAAACCAGTCTCCTGGCAAGTCCTAAATAAAATTAGACACCAGCTTGTCATTTCAGTCAGGCAATTACCTGGTACTTCAGCAATAAACAAAGGTTTCAGCTGTCCTCCACAACATCACAGCATTTCTATCTGCACACTTCAAACAGCTGCAGTTAAAGTGCTCTTCCACAAAAAGAGTAATCAAAAATACCTTAATTACTCCAGCATGTCTTACCTTGTCCTAAGTGCAGCACTTCTGCCTTGTCCCACTCTGTCACACCAGCGCTTTATCCTCTTCCATTACTCATGCTCAGACACCCGCCCTTCCCCACTCCCATTTGCATGCGGATGTGTCAATAAAACAGCAAAACAGCCCCTCACCCCCAGCACAGCATGAGCTCTGACAAGTTTTCAGCCAAGGAGCCCACACCAAAGTGCTCTAATCCCCAGCATAAAGCACAGCACTGCACTTTTGTGCACCTGCCAGATTACACACCCCAACCTACCTCAGTGCCACCAACCACAACACCAGCAAACAGCTGGAGCCACCAGGTGGGGTTTGAGGCAGATTTGAAGGAAACAGTACAAACAAGGTTAACAAAGGAGTAAAGAAAAGACATTACAAGATTCAAAACCACCAGGAAGTATGTGGTGAGCGAGCAGTCTCATATCCCAGTAGAGGGGAGCAAGAGAGCATCCCCAGTGGGGCAGAGAATGGGCAATGGGGGCCTTTCCAACACACAGAATAGCAGAACAGATTCATACTCTCTGTGCTTCCAGAAAAGCAAGAAAATATATTCACCACCAGAAAGATTACAAGGATTTTGGGACCAGTCATTCCCTCACTGCTGGGAACAATCCTTGACACACTTCAGAACAGCATCCAGTGTCCCTTTGTTAGTGGCAGGGGACCACTACCAGCCTGCCTGCTCCAGACTGCTCAGGGCGGTGGGGCCTCACAGCAGCGAGGACTCAGCCACTCACCCACAGGTCCCTATTGTGCCAGGACACACAACATCACTTCTCTTTTCCACAGCAGCCCACGCTCCTGTAGGCACAACAGAGAGCCAAGTTTCAGCAGCTGCAGCAAGACTGACCTGTCAATGCCCTGGATCTCTCCCAGGGAGACGGTGACACTCGGCCTCTCCTGAGCAGCACCTCCCGCCCTGTCAAACGTTGGGGCCGCTGTCGTTCCTGGAGTTGGAGCAGCAGCAACTTCAGGCAGAAAAATAAATTCCCGTCAGAACCCCTTGTGCTCTCAGCAACTCTCCAAAGCTCACTGTGCTACCCCGGGGAATTTCATTAAACCGCTTCTAAAGGATCGAGTTTTTTGCTTCTCATGGTTATCTGGGCAGCGTGCGTCCACGCCGTGGTTGTGCTAGGATCAGGGGACGGGAACTGCTCCAAGGGTCCGGGACCAGCGCCACCGAGCCCGTTCCCCCGCGTTCGGCCCCGCACAGCTCCGCTCGAGGCGCCGGGGCGGCCGCGGCCTAGAGCCGGGCCATGCGCATGTGGAGCCGCAGTTCCCAGGCCTCGGCCCCCCTTTCCCCGCGGGCGGCGCTCACCAGAGGCGGATGAGCTCGGGGGCGCAGACCGGCAGGTCCAGCAGCATCCTCCCGGCGACCCCGCTCTCTGAGGGAGCAAGAGAAGCGTCAGCGCCAGCGGCGGGGCCACATGGCCACGGCCACAACCCCGACCCCGGCCCCACCCCCAGCCCCGGCCCTGACCCCGTACCTCGGAAGCGGCGCAGCAGGCTGGGATCGCCCACACCGCAGCGGGAGAGGAGCCGGCAGAGCCGCTCCGTGCCCCACAGCCGCGGGTCGCTGCCGGGGCCACGGGGTCCCTCGCACCGCGCGCGCTTGGCGGGAGCGCCCGCCGGGCTCCCCATCCTGCACCGCCACCGCGCAGGCGCCATCGGCCGGGCTCCGGCGCGCAGTGACGTCACCGCGCCTCGGGGCCGCTCAGCCCTCGGCATGGCGGCCGCTCCCGCGCCGCGGCCCGGAGGAGCCTCTGCCCGCCCGCAGGGTCCGCTCTGGGGGCCCCCGCTGCGTGCTCGCCGTGGCGACCCGGTGTGCTGGCGGCGGCCCTGCGCTAAGGGATTCACATGAACTGCCTAGAATCCTGCACCGGCACTGCCCGGTCATCATCCCACATCCCAGCCGTCATCATGAGCACCAGCCGCCACATGGTGCTCCCAAAAGAGGTGATGTCACAGCACTGCTGCCTTCAAACAGCACTGCTGAAGGCACCCAAATCGGAGCTCGATCAAGGTCTCATTCCCAAGACATCGTGGGCTATGGAAACAGCCTCACTAAAGTTGCCAGGTGCCCCCTTGCTCCCAGCCATTGTAAAAGACACCACAGCCATGCCAGGCAGAGACACTGGGCTTGTTTTTATGTATCTCATTCACTTGAAGTATCCCAATATCCATGAAAAATAGCTCAGCTGCCCAAGGTGTCTGAGTACCACGCAGGACCCAGAAGGGGCTTAAAACTTTGGCTCCAAATTACATACCCCACAGGGCAAGGCTGGTAAAATCCCTGCTGCCAAATCCACCCTGCCAGGCTTCTCAGAGCTGTGTCTGCCACAGCTGCACCTGCTGGACGAGATACTGTCACCAGTGCTGGGGGAGTCCACTCAGCACTCCCAGCAGCCCCATGGACTGAGGCTGTGCCAGGCACTCCTCCTTAGGAAAAGCCTGTCACTCCACCACCATCACCAGCAGTGACGGGGACATCCCAGAGATGCAGTCCCTGGGACACCTTCAAGCCCCCTGTGTGACCTATGATGCCCAGCAGATGCTGTGCTCACTGCGATGCTGCAGAGGCTCCCACGGGCAAGGTTACACATTATCTCTCTGCATTATGTATACATGCGCTGGGTTTACAAGGCCAGGTGTGGGGAACAAGGAGGGCAGTGGTGGCCTCTGTACATCGACACCAGAAAACTGTTCCTGTTTTGGGCAGAGTTGGATCAAGAGCCCTCCAAGACAAATCCACTGTGGCACAGCTGCAGCTGGGAGGGAGGAGCCGGATGATGTGAAAGGCACAGCCCTGCAGGCACCAAGGTCTGCGAGAAGGAGGGGCGGGAGATGCTCCAGGCCCAGAGCAGGGATTCCCCTGCAGCCCGTGGAGGATCCCACACTGGAGCAATTGGACATGCCCTGAGAAAGCTGCAGCCCATGGAGAGCCCACACAGGAGCAGGCTCCCAACAGGAACTTCAGCTGTGGGGAGATCCCATGCTGGAACAGGGGCAGAGCATGAGGTGGAAGGGGGAGCAAGGACAGAGCATTACAAACTGACCCCATCCTCCTTCCCCATCCCCCTGCAACACTTGCAGAGAGAGGAGGTAGGATAGGCAAAAGGGCTGAGTGGAGAAAAAGTGGTTTTAATTTTGGTTTTGTTTCTCATTATCCTACTCTATTTTTAATTGGAAATCAATTCCTCTTCCTCATTTCCTGTCTTTTGTCCATGATGGTAGCTGGTGAGTGATCTCCCTGTCTCTATCTCAAAGCTGTTTTGTGGTATTTTCTCCCCACTCTGCTGAGGAGGGGAGGTGAGAACATGGCTGAGGGAGCTGGCAGCCAGCCACCTAACACAATGCATGGCTGGAGCTGCTGCATCCTCCTCCCCATTTCCTTCTCTCCTTCAGATATGTGGAGGGGAGAAAAAAATAACTGCAAAAACTTCCCATCACCTTAATGATAAAAAGTCCTTTATTTTTTTCTTGAGGTCTCTGTTTCTAAGGGGCAAAGCTCACATGTTCTACTGTCATGCTACAGCAATCTCCTCTTTTAGGCAAGATCCTGCTTTGTCACTTCTTGGCTTTTGTTAGCAAAGTACATATAATGTTGCTGTCTGATTTTCATTCGGCTGAGAGTCTCTCTCCATCCCCTCTGGGTATCTCAGTGCTGATCCATCGGCACTGAAACGAAACTGGCTGAGCCCCACCCTTTTAGAGGAAACTCTATTCTTGGAAGCAACATGAGGAGACAAAACCAGGCCATATCTACTAAGGAATACAATCATTCAAAATACTGTGCAATCTTCTCAGTTTCCTCTGTCCTACAGAAGTGACACACAGATGTCACTGGTGTTTGGCCTTTTAAGGAATAATTGATCACCAGTCCATTCTTTACTTCTAAACAGAGTCAAAAAACTGCCCTATATACAGCTCTACCTAAAGAAGCTTTTTAGGCATGGGAAGGAGTTGAAGGACACACATCCTATCCATAGGCCCAATACATCTGGAGAGCTTATTAAAAAATATTTAAGAGGGAGCTCACTGCATTTTTGGCCTAAAAAACAGTAAGGGAGGATTATTCTGAAGAAACAGGACATCTATCTTGTATGCAATCAAAAAACTGCTGATTTTGTAACGTGAGATGAACACATGGCACAGCAAGAGGACAGAGATTACTAGCTTCACTCTTGGGTAGCAGGAAGACAAAGAAAAATATACTGCACTAGGGTGTTGTTTTGAATACCACAAATTCCTTCATAATCAAACAAGACACATGAAAAAGGGGAAGGGAGGAAAAAGTTATGTGTAGATTTGTTTGTGTGCAACAGAGGTGACCTGAGTGCCTTCCTACCCTCCCTGCTGTTGCACACACAGAAAACCCAGTTATCTCTGCTCAAGCAATGTGGTGCACAACCCAAAATGATGCCAATGAGTCCCCCTGCAATGGCAAACAAAACTCAAGGCATGTGGTCAAATTCAGGCTGAAGAGGAATTATTCCTGTGTAAGGACTCTTTATTTTTTCACTTTACAGGTTGTAGCATTTTCCTGGTGTTCATGGGTGGTTTTGGAAGTGTCTTAAAAACCTTGTCTCATTCCAGCTGTTCCTGCCATGGGCAGGTGAGCTCTCCTCTAGACCAGGTTGCTCGAGCCCCATCCAGTCTGGTCTCAAACACTTCCAGAGTTGGGGCATCCACACTGGATTGACTCCCCGTTGGTGACTCCCTGAAGCAGTGCTGCAGACTTGCTACCAAGGAACTGAAAAGTTCACAGCAAAACCACCTGTGACTTGGGGCCAGTTTGTTTCACAACCTTGAGCCCCACATTTACACATTAACTAGCTGAAGTTTGCGTGACTAAACCCTTGCAGAGCTGTTTTTCTGTGGCTGGGGACCATGAGGGATGTCATGTAAGTGAAGACAGAGAAGGTGCTCGCAGTAAAGCTGCTGCAGCCCAGGTTCCTTGTGCCTCAGCTGAGAGGTAGCATTGGATCACAGGAGCACTGCAGGGCCAAGTGGGCTCCCTTAAACCAAATGTTCTCCATTGTTCAGGTGCACAAACCTTCAGGATGAGGCACCACATGAGTCCTGTGTCCCATCAGCTCTGCCCAGCCTTGGGCAGATGGAGCCAAGGCTGGGAACCACTTACATGACCTGCCTCTGAGGTACCTGTCCTCCAGTGCACTTTTGGTCACTCAAGGAAGTTAAAAAGTTTCAGGCATTGTGTTTATCTGACACCTGTTTTTCAAGAACTGCTACCTGGGAGATAAGTTATGTGTTTATTGCAAAATTTGGTTATTGTAATCAAAGCAATCCAACTGCGTAATCTCTGTTTACTCAGCGTCTTTGGCCTTAGGACACATTTAGCTTTTTTCATCTGAGATCCCAGCACTGCTTACACACTTACAGCTTCTTCATGGCTTCATACTGTGTCCCCAGTTTCAATTGTTACGGCTCCACAATAAAACATCAGCAAAAACACCCTAATGAGTCACAAAGCAGAAACACAAGAAGAGTTAATTCCTAACAGGAAATGAAAGAGAAAATCAGTTTTGATTCCCTGAATTGTTTAATTGCTGTCTAACCACAAATTCATCTTAGTGCAGCATTTGGGATGTATTATTAACATAGTGCTTATATGTAAAGAGCTAGCAGCTTTTTGGTATTCTTTGCAAGGGGGTTAGCAACCTTGTAACTCTGATTCTCCAAAGAGCTGAGCTGTAGTAAACATGGAAACTCAATCCACTAAAACAGGCATTGAGGAAGTGATATTTTAATTTGAAGAATTGGTGAAATGCCTCACCCCTCAGCAGACAGGATGGTTGGCAAGTCTGGAATATAAGAGCCTAATTTCTGAGTTCAGGCTACCCATGATGCTATCCCCTTGCTGACAGGCTTACCTGCAGAAGGAAGTTTAGAAAGATAAAAACCAAAAGCCAGCCAGGTTTTCTCAGTTATACAACCCTCATCATCCCCTTGCCTGGTAACTAATCCTTGGGTAAGATTAAGGGACAAGCAAACACACAAAGCTGGTGACTACCATGGGCCACCCAGCCAGGACCATGACACTAAGCAACATCTGGTAATCAATCACCCTTGTCTGATGTCAACTTGCCAGATGTTAACTGGGAACACCAGAAACTAGTCCAGAAAATTCCTAAAACACTTGGATAACAGCTTCATGGTACAGGTGCTAAGGGAGCCAACCAGGAAAGGTACCCTCCATGATCTGTTGCCACGAGAGAGGGTCTCATAAGGGAAGTGGCGACTGGTGGTTGTCTTGGCCACAGTGACCACAAAGCAATCAAGTTTAAAATCTCTGATGACAGGAGGAAAAGTGTCAGCAAAACTTCCACCCTGGCCATGAGGAGAGCAGAGTTCAGGCCGCTCAAGGTATTAAGTCAGTAAGGTCCCCAGGAGAAATGCTTCTGAAGCTGCTGGGGTCCCTCCATGCTGGTAATTTTTTAAGCACCACACCCTAAGGGCACAGGAACAGGCAATTTCCACATGCCAGAGGTCAAGAGGTAAGGCAGAAGGCCAGCCTGGCCAAGCACGGATCTTCCTCTGGAGCTAGGGCAAAATAAAAACTATGGTCAAGTTTTGGTGCCATGGGAGTGTTCTGCCATTTGTCAGGGGTGATTTAAAGGACAGACACTGATGGAAAGAATGGTCTTATTTTACTATGAATGTTAAGGTAACACAAAAGTGAAATGATACATTCAATAAAACTACACACTCAGCTTCAGCAACAAGCAACAATAAGCAAGGTAATGCCGGTAATCATTACTACACGAGACAGTGTAGTAATGGACAGTGATTGAGAAAGATACATCAGGCCTGAACACTCCACTATGAGCCAGAGCCCACAGTCACTGGGGAACTCCCTTTTACAGTGAGGACCTGGAGAACCCTTCCCAGCAATTGGGAAAATCCCATGTGGTGCATCCACCCATGGGTGAGGTCTCCAAATACACCCCGAAAATGGGTCCAGATTTTATAGGCCCAAATCAGCAAGTCAAAGTGACCTAGCTATATTTTTAGTGAAGAAACTCCTGGATCTGATGGCACACTTCCTGACCAGCAACAGCCAGAGCTTGGCCAGAGCCCAGGCCTTGGCTGGGAGCGTTTTCCCCTAAAATACCCCTAAAACAAGCCTCTATTCATGTCAATTGGGAAAGTTTCTTAAAATGATACATTTCTTGCAGGTAACTACACAAGGTTATGTGAAAGTTTCTAAAGCAGCCAGTTTGGTCTTCAATAGCTGGCATTAAGCACCTCAGTCATCTATTTTTAGCTAAATAATACTGATGGCGTTAGTCACATAGAACCCAGAATTCATCCTCAAAGTCACCTCTGGCTGAGGCTTGCTGCTCAGGCCTAGGCACGTCAGGGAGGAACACGGAGAGGTAGGCAGTCACAACATGAAGTTTAAAGAATAATGCCAGCTTTCTGCTGGGACTGGACAACCCTGGGTGTCCAGAGAGGCTGGGGAACAAGAGGCTGGAGAATAGCACCACAGAAAAAGACCTGGGAGTTTGGGCTGAGAGCAAGTGGAACAGGAGCCGGCAATGCCCTGGCAGCCCCAAGGGCCAGCCCTGTCCTGGGGGACATCAGCACGGGGTGACTGTCCTGCTCTGCTTTGCACTGGGGTGGCCTCACCTTGAGGCCTGGGAGCAGTTTGAGGTGCCTCTAGGTGTGGATATAAAGCCATTGAAGAGCACATATAGAGGGCTACGAAGATTATGAACGGCACAGAGGGACCATGTGAAGTCCCTTGGTTTGTTCAGCCTGGAGGAGACTGAGCTCAGCCCTCACTGGGTCTGCAGCTTCCCCCCGAGGGGCAACTCGGATCTCTGCTCCCAGTGACAGGACCTGAGGGAATGGAGCTGGGCTGGGCTGGCTATCGGGGAAAGGTTCTTCCCCCAGAGGGTGCTGGGCACTGCCCAGGCTCCCCAGGGAATGGGCACAGCCCCAAGGGTGCCAGAGCTCCAGGAGCTCTTGGACAACGTTTCCAGGCACAGGGTGGGGAATGAGATGCTCTTGAAGGTCCTCTCCAAACCAAGCCATTCTGTGATGCTGTTGGGGTGTCTGTGCAGGGCAAGGAGTTGGACTTTGATGAACCTTGTGGGTCCCTTCCAACTTAGAATATTCCATGATTATGTGATTCTACAAACTACAAATTAGTCTTAAAACAAAAGCTCTGGCAACAAAGAAGTCATTACAACAGAATCTGCACAAATTGGCCTTTTTTTCCTTGTAGAGCAGATGAGCAAGAGTTATTTGAAAAGGTGAGTCCAGGCCAGCTTACCTGGAGTGACAAAACCAGCATGACACCAGCTGGAACAGTTCTGAACCTGTCCAAGGCTGGCTCTATAACACATCTGGGACGAAGGCAGCCAGGAGCAGCACCTGAAGCTCATGCCTGCAGTGCAGAGATTAACAAGGAGCTCACAGCTCAGCTCTCCTGGAGTCACACCTGCCTCTGTGGGCACATCACCTGTCGCTGCAGGGCTCTCTCCCTTTTGGTGCTTTTTGGTGACTTCATGCAATGGATTAATCACTTCCTCCCAGAATCCGCACCCAACTGAAGCACAAACAGTGAAGAAACCCTGGGGGGAAACTTCACACAAAATACATGAAATAGCATAAATTCAAACAGAAAAATATCCCAAAGAAATCTGAGGGAGCATAAAAATGATGAAGGTCTTCGATATTAAGAAAATGCAGATAGAAAGCATTGTTTAATGAACTAGCACAGCAAAACAATAGGAAATACAGCAAAACCAACAGGAAACACAACAACACAGATTAAAATACTTTTTAGCTGTTTATTATAAAATACAGAATTAAATGTGAAGGCACTTTGAAACCGTTAGAAAATTTCCATGTAAGCTATTGTTCTAGCTGTTCAACAAGCCTGAAATAGTTTTTAGATCACCTGAAAAGGTGAAGAATTCTGAACTGCATCCAGTTGCAGTACATTCATTTTCCTAAGGAAGAAACACTACGCCTACCAACAGTTAATAAGGATTTTGGCTCCATCAGTTGTCCACTGTCAGAGAAGGCAGCGACAGCGTGGGGAGCAGAGACGCCAGATTTGCATACAATATTGAATTAGAACCGTGTCAACTAAACTCTCATTGTACAATACTGTGGAAAGACTGATGCTGCCATGCTTAACCATACATTTCCTACTCAGAAAGGCTACAATCCTCCACTTATTATTTCAAAATCTGAAGACAAACATTGAAACTTGAATAAAATTAAAGGAAATTAAATATCTACATGAAACCTACTCCACTGCATGGCCATTTGCTCACACTGCAACTCTTCATGGGCAAGCACCTTTTCTTGAAAGTAAAAGAGTTTGAAAAAAATCAAATATTCAAGTAGTTAACGACTCCAAACCAAGTTTGTAAACTTTCTACTCCTTGCTGAGTAGCGTCCATGCACACCTGCACTTACTAATCAATTTCTCCTTCATTACTGGCTAGATTCATTAGCTGAGGCTGCTCAAAATCATGGCAGTGTCCTCCCCTAGAGCTGTGAATCTCACAGCATGTACTAACCACCCACTCAGCCAAAGAAAGGAACAGAGCCCCTCAAATAAGTCGTTATTTGTTGTTTTTTTTTTTCCAGTTCAGTTATACAGAAACTGAAAATTACAGTGCTGAGAAGTTTCTCTATGGCTCTAACCTTAAATACTATTATAAAATAAGATCAAACTACTGATTTACAGTAACGACTAAACCCTGACTTTTCTCCATTTTGGTAAAATAGACCCTACCAAATCCTCAGCGTTAAAAACTCAGTCACAAGAATTGGATGCTGGAATTTGTACTTTTCCAGTGAATCCAAGCCTTCAACAGCTATAAACCCTCACACATACATACCTCCTTATGTGATGGGCTTACATTCAGTGTAGATACTACACAAGAGGTTAAAGGTCTTCAGGAAAAAATAATAGAAATGTTAAATGAATCAGTGCATTTGAACAGCTTTGGGATAGCCACTATATCTCCTCATGGGTGAGCTGCCATCTGTATGAACAGCACCTAGGGCAGGCTGCTCTGTGGCTTCCAAAGTGCAGCACCACTGGCTCAAGAGAGAGGGAATTCAGGTTCACAGAACTGTATCTCCGTGCTCTACCAGAGTCCAACCTAAGTCACCACTATTTGTACTTTTAGATTATTGCCTTTGTTACTGCAAAAGCTGTCAGATATATGTCACAACTTACACTGTAACAGTTGTTCTGACAGTTCAAAACTGCTCAGCTCTTCCTGAAGCTAAATAATTAATTTCTTCTCCCTCCAGTTTCTCTACAGTAAAATAATGCTTAAAATCCATTATTCTTTCCAAATAAGGCACTTTGCAAGTTTCTTCTCAAATACCAAAAGGAAACTGCACTGATTTCACTCATTTCATTATCACTCTTATTCCAACAATAAAACCTGTATTACAAGCTGAGTTACACTCAGAGCTCACAACGCTCTAAATGAGGCTGGAGAACATCCAATATGGCTTTCACAGAACACTCCTCAGCTAAAATAGCTCAGAGTAAGTTACAGCACAGTGTGCTCTTTGGGAATGAAAATCACTGGCACTTCCTACATAACTCTTACTTTTGTGTCCTGTGGAAGTCAGGTGGAAGTTCAGTGTTGAAGGAACTTGGCAGTTGTCTATGTACAAAACCAAGAAATAAAAAGCACAACAGCTGTATCCAGCTCCATAACTTAGAGATCCCACAGAAAACAGAAGTTTTTTAGCGATTTGCTCTTTCACTGACAACATCCTGCAGGCGTTTTAGTAGAACATCATCGTTTTCCTGGCAGAGTCGCTTTGTGGGGGATTCAGTGTCACTGTCAATTGTTATTGCTCGCTTCTTACTCCTATGTTCACCTTGTTTTATCATATTGTTGATGTCCTTCAAACTCTGTGATCAAGACAAAAATAATGAGTTAATCTGATTCCATTTCAAACTTGCTCTATGTCTGAAATATCAAGAGGACAACAGGCTATCCTACACCTCTGAGTGACGGAGTCTACATACAGAATTCTACCTTTCAGTGCAAAGTGACAGACTATTCATTACACCACATCAGAACTGCACTAGACCACATCCTAATCAGAAAACTAATTAACTGTGGAGAGGCTTACAGCTCTGGCCTGAGCCAGAGAGGGTTAATGAATAAAGATTATTTCTGAAAGGAATCTTATCAAAGTCATTGGCCTGGAGACCAAGAAGAGGAGAAGGAGGTAAGTGTGAAAGAAAAACTGCAGATGGGAAAAGTATTTTTAGAAAAGGCTTGTGAAAAACAGAGGTGGAGATGGTTTTTACAGCAATGAAAGTTATGTTGATTTATTGCAACAAAGTGTAAACTTTGTAGAGGGTATAAGACAGCCAGTTGCTGTAATAAATGGGATGTTAGCCTTCTGAAATGTATTGTCCAATCACATGTTGCACCCGCCTCAACAACATTAACCCTTTCTCAAACTGACCCCTCAGCCTCGTTTTTCTCTCTACCTTGGAAGGGCTGCCATTGAATTTGTAGAGCAGAGCAGTTCGGGGTGTGAGGCAGGCGCCGTTCTTGTGAGGTGACACGTACACCGAGTGCTGCTGGGAGATGCGCCGCGGGGACACCGGCTGCTGCCGGATGCTGGGGAACGGCGACAGCGGAGGCGCTTCCATCTGCAAGAGAGGACGTGTCTGCACAGCAGCTCAGAGCATCCCCAGAGCAGGAACTTCTCACAAGAGAGGATTATTGCACATCCAGGTCTTTATTAGAATATTTTATCTTGTGACAGTGAAACAACTGCCTTACACAAACAGTCCAAGGCATTTAAGCAATATTGCACCAGTGTAAAGAAGCTGGACCTGGGTTTGCAAACTGGGCAGCATCTGTGTTTGTCCTCTTGAAAGGCTCTTAAAGCAAGTGCTCATACCATTACCTCCAACTGTGTGACTTGACCCACACCAGGTGACAAGACAAAGTTACTGACATAAGTTTAACTGCCAGGAAAAACGTCTGTGAGTATTAATTCCAAAACACTTTACTTACCACATGATCCTGGTTTGTGATATCGTACTTCAGTGCAAATGACTTTACTCTTCCTACATAGACTGCGTTGTAAAATTTAATAAGATCTCCCCTCTCCTCTGTTTCTGGTTCACTTGAATTCTCTGCTGCAGATCGTCCTGAGGAGCTGCCAGCTTTCACAGATGAGTCTAGCAATAAGAGAGCTTCAGATTTCAAAACTACAGCATTGGCAAACCAGACACTTCAGAGTTGAACTTATGATGTCCAGCTGGCAAGAACTTGCCCTTAAATTGACCAGTCAATAAGAGGAATTCAAGAAATATGCTTGAGCCAGGAACAGGGTGTGCTGCAGGTGGTTATGAACATCAGGAGGACCTACCAATTGCTGTGAACAGGCTTGTGGGTTATGGCTAAAAAAGCCAGAATCAACCTTTATTCCAAACTTGGAAACAACTGTAACAAGAAACTGTAGCACAACTCACCCCTTCTTCCATGCTTATTTTGGGGGGTGGTACAAACTAAGTTTTAAGCAGTCTGATAGCTCTCAGCTTTTGGCTTCTCTGAAAGTCTCTTGTGATCAGCTAGCAAAGAAAAACTTGGTGCTCAAGTCAGATCTGCACCAAGAAGTCATGACAGTATTCGTTCAGGCATGTTCTGTTAAGTGGGAAAAGCTGCAGCCACGCAGCAGTATTTCTGTTAATGTTTGCTCTCCTCTAATTAAGCTGAAGTGCTACTGAATACAAACTTCTATGCCTGCTCCATTCTGCTGTCTGCCAACTAAACAGAGCAGCACACAATGAAGTCTCTGGCAATCAGTGCACTGAGACAAACATCCAAAGCTCCAGCTGACACCCATTAGTGACTCCTTTGTCTCTCTGCCTTCCTTCTCTCAGAACACAAGAACAGCTCCTGTGAACTGGTGTCAAAACTGCAGGAGTTAAATCTATGTAAAGGAGACATGAGTCCATAAACTGAAGAAAGTCTGGTAGGAAAAGCCACTGAAGAACTTTGTAATCAAATATATTTGTCTGACAAAATACCAGAGCTCAGTGTCACTTCAGGCACTCCAAGTAATCCTGTAACTGTGGAGGTGTCAGACGGGATTCAGATGAGATGAGCACTTTTCATGAGCCTAGTAAAATCCTCAAAAGGCCTTTAAAATGGCTCTAACACTCATTACAGCAGATGAATCCCATCCAGAGGGAATTTGCCACAAAGAACAAACTAAATTCCATGTGTGTCCCAGCTACAGATCTGCTCATGGGTTCATACATGGGCTTGTGATCTCTCACTTTCCTGACATGTCACTCAAAACAGACACAGCACAGTTCTCATGCTTTTCTCAAATACTATTCTTATCCCTGGTTTTCTCTAACCCAGAGCAAAGAAAGCATTACCTATTTAAAATTAAAAGAAATCTGAACATAAGAAAATGGTGGTCCTGGAGAATTAGCAGTTTTATGTTCTGAAACAAATTCTCCCTACTTCAGTTTTCAGAATAGGTGATATTAAAAAAAACCCACCATAATACTCCAGGTTATCTTCACTCTTCACTATCAGTGTTGCCATCCAAGAAGAGCTACAGTATCACTGACATACTAAGAAAATACTTCCATCCTGAGCAACCAAATTTAAGTAAATGAAATTAAACATTCTTTCCAACTAGGAAGTGTATTTTGCGTATCTAATGCATAGGAGAGCTACTTACAAGATGGTTTCTTTTTCAACAATACATTCCTTTTTCTTTCATGTACTCAAAAAACTTGCAAAACTTGCTCACTTCTTATTACTTGACAGTCCAGTTCTTTTAAAGCCACAAGTATGTTACTGAAAAGAGCAGATTCCTTTGCTGTACTCACCTTCTGTCACCTCCATATCTGGGTTTGCATTTTTGTCCAATGCGACATCATCAGAAGTATTTCTCAACAAGACACTCCTATAAACCTACAAGACACCAGGGAAAAACACTCTTGTCAAGGCAAACAAGGAAGTCAGGAGATTAGAGGAAATCCAGCTGAACAGGAACAAGTATTACACTGCAAGGACTTGACTTCTTCTACGAGCACAAAGACTTCAAAAGCCACCTCTGAGCTTTACAGAAAGTAAAGGCTGTATTGACTTACATGGCTGTTTGCTTGTGGCTGATTTCTGTAACTTTTCATTATGTCCTGGAAAGTTCTTTCCTCTTTGGTTACCTGGAACAGAAAAGGCTGTTGAAGACCAAGTACAAGCATGAAGGCCAGGCAGCTCAGGTCCACTATGTAGCTTTCTGACGAGTATTACTATGAATACGCAATTTTAAAATTTATCTCTGGTGATGAGACCATGAAACAAAGATTTTTCTGGGAATTTCTTGTTTCTTAGCTACTAAAGCTTTTTGTGGCTTATGATGCTTAGGCATTACTCCTTTCCAGACTTTTTTTCCAGTTACACTTAAAATTAAAGAAAGGAAATATTATAAAGTAAAAAATGTGTTTTGTGAATTTGGAAACTAGATCCCTTAAATTTTCTCAACAGAAAGTGGGGAAATTCTGAACAAGTCATTAGGCAGGTATATACACACATACAATTTCACCTTGCTTTTTTATTTCAAAATAGCTCATTTGTTAAAGAGCTTTGTTTTTCAGCCATACATCTGTAATTTTAAGAGCAGACAAACAGCAGTTTTTATAGTAGGAGCAAGGAGATAATGTATCAACATCCCTGGCTAAGTTGTCACGTCTCACACTGCACTGGAGACAGCATTCAAAAGCCTGTACTATAAAAAACCCCGAAACAACTGACAAATTACATGACAAATTACAGAGAACTGACTATTAAATGGCTTTGCTATCAGCATTGGCATCAGATGAGCCTAACCCATACTGCAGTTAAGAGCACAGAGAAGCACAATTTAAACATCAGCTTCCCCCCACACATAGTGCTGCTCTTCATCTGCCCTCAAGAAAAGGTAATTCAGCCTCCTGAATGCTGTGAAAGCTCTGAATTAGGCTGATGGACACTGTAACCATCAGCTCAAGTTTGAGTCGAACCAATAGTCCAGCTTCATAATCCAGTTTAACACCACCTTAAATTAAAGCTGGCAAATGGAATAAGAAATTAAGTGTAACAGACAACCACCTCAATTCCTTAGATCCATCAAAAGCTAAAGGGATTTTTGTGAATAGAAACCATTTTACACAAAATTTACACAAGATTTTCCTGCAAATCTCTGCACCTGCCTAAGTCTTTAGTTGTAATGGAATTTTTAGCTCCGATTACACCAAGATGACAAATGTGACAGAAAAATACAGGGCAGTAAGACTACATAGTGCTTTGCCTGTGTCAACCTGTGCTCACTGTGAATGCACTCGAGAAGAAAAACTCCATCAAGAATTTCCATCAACAAGCCAGTGAGCCAAGTCATGCAAAACAAGGAAAAAACCATATTGGAACTTCATCCACTTCTTGGAAGGACCTTCCCCTTCCCTTCAGTAATATGACATGAATGAATCAGTCAAACACTAAACGCTGAACACACCTGATGTTTTCAGCTGAACATAAAATTCCATCAATTTCTTAAAACTACATGTTACCTTTGCCATGATATAAAAAGCACAGAGGAGGAGCTGGTCCAAGTGCCTGTCTTTCATAAGATCAGCGCAATGAACCAAGGTGAATTCGAAACACGTCCATATCTTCCTGCGCAGGTCATTGGAAACATCCAGTTTCAAGCACAGGTCGCGCAAGCGCACACTGGCCAGATGATACACCTGGAAGGAAAACACACACAGTAACAAGAGAAGCCAAACAAGCTGAGCCCGGCCTGCAGAAGTAAAAGACCTCAAAGTGAAGCTATTCTGCAAGGGCCACAAAGATTATTAGAGGGAAGGAACATCTCTCCCATGAGAGAGGTCTAGGAGGGTGGGGGTTGTTCAGCCTGGAGAAGGGAAGGCTCCAGAAAGGCCTTAAACCCCCTTAAGGGGCTCCAGGATCGCTGGAAAGGGACTGGGGACAAGTGCCAATGGCTTCCCACTGCCAGAGGGCAGAATTATATGGGATGTTGGGAGGCAACTCTTCCCTGTGAGGGTGGGGAGGCTCTGGCACAGGTTGCCCCTGGATCTCTGGAGTGTTCACTGTGAGACTGGATGGGGTTTGGTCTAGCGGAAAGTGTCCCTGGCCATGGCAGCGGGTAGAATGACTTATCTTTTAGGACCTTTCCAACCAAAAGCATTCTGGAATTCAAAGACTAAGCTGTCCACTCTTCAGCTGTTCAATCTCTAATACTTACAGAATATCCACCTAAAACCATTATGCCTATGGCATCTATACCATATCCCTTGCTAAGTAATTAGGCACTTTTTTCAGGCTGGAAAGCATGAAGGGGTAGTGTCATTTTCACCTGCTCTATTGAACATGAGCAAGAAAGGAAAATAGGCAAAAACTATAATTTTAAGTATGATGACCACTGTAAATGGAAGGTTTAAATTTAAAGACAAATATAAGTCAATGTTCCTGTTCTTCATAACTAAGAGGAACTACGTTGCCTATTACATGGTTAGTCCAAGACAAGGCTACACCTGAAGTACTCCCCAGCTGAGAATAAACCTTCCAAAATTAAACATTCCCAACTGGCAGGTGGCTGATCAATTCCTAATCCTTTCTCTGAGAAACCACCAGTTACTGGCAAAATTAAAGAACCAGTAGATCAGACAAAGGATGTGGCTTACAAGTGTTTCCAGAAATTATTTTTTGTATTAAGATGTACCTTAAAGATTGTTCATGGTAGAACTTCTTAAGTTCTCCTCTATCTATACAGATACCCTCAAAGGGGAAAATCTCTGAAAATAACTTACCTATTAAGAAAACAGCAGCAAAAAAACCCAATCTTTAATACTTTTGAGAGAGACTGATTTAGGGATATATTTGTTGTAGTCATCTAGACCAAGTTTCCTGCTTCCTCCCAAGACCCCTCACAAAATTCACACTGAAAATGAAAGCAACTAGAAGTAAGTCATCTGAAGTTTCTCTGAAGCACAACCAGTTCTTAACTTAATCTTTAAATCCTGCATTATTTCAAACTCATTCTTTCTAGAAACCTTTAGCTACTGTGTTATTCTGAGCCCCTAGCCCAGCGAGATCAGCACTGCTGGGCGGACTTAAAAGTGGCAGAGGAGCACGTCCACATGCTGGATCCACAGCAGTGCAGCTCTGAATGAGCAAGACACAGAAAAATCTTCTCATGTCAGATCTCTCTAACCCTCACAAATGTGCACTCAAAATAGCCAAGAGAAGTAAAATCTGAAGTAAGTATGCCTTTGATATTTATTTATAGAAGCTCCTAATTAAAAAGGAAAAAAAAAAATCTCATGGGTAGAAAGGGGAAAACTGGACTCCTTGCAACACTCACCATTTTTTCCCTTCTTCTTCAAGGTATATAAGAACTGCATGTGCCAAGGGAAAGGCCCATGAAAACTGAAGGTAATGGGAGCTGCAGAAAGGCTCCAGCATGGCAATGGCACCAGTACAGCACCACTTGTGAGCAGGGACACTCACCTTCCTGTAGAACAGTGCCAAGGAGCCCGTTCTCTTCGGTTTGCTGGCTGCTGGCAGCTGCACTTCTGGTGCTTGGTTCCCAGGAGGGTGGCAGGGAGCCTGGGCATCCACTTTACATGGCTGGCCTACATTCATCGAAATGGGAATCAAGGTGATTCCACTCATGTCATTTGCAATACCTGAAGAGGACATACATACCCAGAAATAAACCGGTTGCTCTCCTCATGTTGCAGAGTCAAAGAGGAAATCAAACTCATTTATGAACATTTGATACTAAAGACATCTCATCCTCTGTACTACAGTCTAAAAAGACTCTGTCCCTCAGAGTCTTCAGAAATGGTAAAAATTATATTTCTGGTAAGGTTTAAAAGGAGAATCTGAACGTGAATGATCTTTTCTATCTGAAAGTACAATGTACTTCGGGGGAAGATGGGCATTCTTTTTTTTTTTTTTTTAATTCTTATTCTGCAAAACTGGCAGCATATCCCACAGAGCCCTCATTATACAGTCCTCAGTAATCAAGTTCTCTTGCTGAAAATTGCCTTAAATGTGAGAAGTGCAGAATTTTTCTTTCCACCTTTAACTATAGACCCAATTTTTAAATTATAAAATGGCTATAAACTCATTGCTCATGTATCATTTTCAGAAATACTCAAGTATCACCCAACTTCCACAAAACAGAAGTCTCACGGTATTTTGATAATGTTAACATGTAACCCTTATCCAGAAGTTCCAGAGACTTCTGAGATTATAACAGATCAAGTTAAGACAAATTGCAGTAAATCATTATTGGAGCTGAGAACCAAAGTACTGCTTAATGTGTGAGGTGTAAGTGGAAGGAGCAAAGCTCCATGATCTTTTCTTCAAAGGGAGAAATCCTCAGTGTGTTTGCTAGAGACCAGATGTCTCCGAGGAGATGATGTCAATATAAACTTATGCTTTTTTGTTGTTGTTATAACTTAGAATAGCTCCTTTTGTTTTCTTTCTCTTAGGGAATTTTCCCTCATGTGTTGCTGAGACAAAGACCAGCACTTAAGAGACACAAAGTAAGCTGTCACACTAGATACTGTTTTTACCTGGAGAGGGGGGGTTTCCTCTTTGGAAGGGAAAAGATACCTGGAGATTTCAGCTGGGTGATGAGGGGCTGGGCTGGGCTCCTTGCCCTCTCTCTATAGGCTTCAGAGGAGGATGGCCCAGCTGTTGTTTACTGGGGGGAGCTCAGGAGCCCAGCCCTGTCCTGCTTCTCCTGCCATGGGAGAAGCCACAAAATGGGACCTTACAGGCACCCTGCCTCATGGAGAAGACCCCTGCCATCTGTCCGGGTCCCTCAGGGGAAAAGATCAGGACCCCAGCCCCCTTCTGGAGGGTGCATTTCTCAGGCTGTGGGAGGCAGCAGCTGCAGAGCATGGCTACCCCTGCCCTGCCCTTCTTCTGTCACTGCTCTTTGTTTTTGCTACACTGGAGCCCCACCAGCTTCCCACAGGACACCTTGGGGCTCCCAGCACTGCTCTGGAGTCTTTGCTACACTTTGTTTGCCACCCCAGGTGTGCC
>VRYO01000532.1:592067-672515 GCA_009812075.1 Sialia sialis
CACACACACACACACACACACACACTGGGAACCAACTGCTGCTCCTGTCTTTCCACATAAAGACAGTTGTTGACAAAGTAACTGTTTTTTTTAGAAAGAAAAAGCAGCATGCTTTCAAGATGCACTGTTGGTCTAAGAGTATTTCAAGAGCAAAGAAAACATCTTAGTAGTGAAGAAAAACAGCAGTAATTCCTACCATGAAGTGGGATAGTGACCTTCTGTCCTGCTTTTCCTGGTCCTGTAGTGGTAGTCATGGTCAGCACTGTCTGGCCAGGAGATGCTGACATGTTTTCAGCACCAATGCTTGATGCTGGAGCAATAGTCAGCTTAGTTCCTTTCGTTAAGATTTTTTCTGTCTGCATTTCTTTGGGGCTGTCATCTCCAAAGAGCCTTCTCTTAGCACTTCCAGCTGTAGGAGAACTGTAGCGCTCATGAACGGAGATTGGAGACAATGGCTGCATGTCTGGCACGTCAAAGAAGAAAAAATAAACCAAACAAAACCTTAACAGCAGCTTAATGGAAAAACTTCTGCAGAGAAGAGGAAACGATGTCTTCCAACTACACCAGCAGTGATCACCTGTAGCTCAGGCCAGCTCTCTGAGTTCACTGTTCTGAGGTGATAAGAACAAGATTTATAGTTTGACTGACTCCTTTTGCAGTCACCCCAGATGGCACAGTTCTGCCATCAGGTATCACATGGAAGCTGAGCAGCCACTCTGATCCAGAGACTGAAACCCACAGGATCACAGGTACTTACTCCAATCAGCCTAGCAATTAGTAACAACTGCAAGTGTTACTCCTGTGAACACACTTCCTTTACAGGAACCCTGATATTCCTTGGACAAGCTGTCTTCCCTATGTTCTGGCTTTCGAACTCTCTCTAAACCGCCCCCAGACAGTTGACTACACCCCCACACAGCCCCAGTTCCTCTAAGGCTTTTCTGTTGCTTTCAAACATTTATTCCAGTAGTAAGCCTGAAGTACACATCACTAACATACAGGCTTCTGTTCACAGGCTTTTTGCATTTCTGCTGCAGTCTGTGACATTAACAGTGACAACAGTTTCCTATTTCCCATGAATCAGAAATTGTCTGGATAACTGGCCAGGTGAGATTGACTGGAGATTGTGGGGACTGAGAGATATAGACCATGCTATGCACGAAAAGCCAGGTTATCACACTAGTCACCAGTATTTATAACTCCCTAAGTTCTGTACTAAATGTTCCACCTGGACCCCTTTGCACCTGTTCCTGTAGCAACACAGTCTTTTCAGTTATCAGGTTCCTGTTACATTCTTTTGCACCAGCAATGTCCTTGTTATATCTTCTCAGATGGTCAGAGTGACCAGACTAAGTGATGTCTTCACTTTAGTTCTTGCCTTGAGTTTCTCTCTCCTACTGCTTCCACTGTACCAGGGCCAGGAGGTCAGCAGCACTACCCAGCTCAGCTTTTGTGGCTGCCTGATCTTCGACAGGAGACCTTACTTCTAACTCTTTCAAGATGGTTCTCTTGGTACCGAAGACAAATAATCATTTCCTATCCCCACCATCCTCCCAACTGAATTTAGGAGAAGCCTCTAGTACCAGATTCTCATACAGAAAGCTGTATCTTACAAAGCCTTCTCCATATATAAGACACCATTTCTAATCTGGTTCCTCTCCCATGAGTGAATCCTAACACAAACAGCAACTGCTTGCATATCTCCTTCCAAAGGAGTATTTAAAAAAACACCAGTCTTGTTTGTTGTCAGACAAACACTGAAAGAGACAACATTAAACAATCCCCCAGTCCATGGAGCACCTGCAAGAACATAAGGATCAATGTCTGGGATATAACTAAAGCAGCAATTTCTAACTAGAGAGGCATGCAAAAGCATACTGGCACTGCTTCTGCACCCTCACTTGAGGAGACAGATCTGTGTGAGACTCAGGAATCTGAAACACTGTAGGCAAAGCATTGTCCTCCACCCCTGCACAAAAACAGTTCTGTAGGAAGCAAGATTAAGTGTAGTTCTGTCATTACATTAAAAAAAAAGTCACCTAAAATCAAGTTGAACTCAATGACCATAAACTAACAGAAAGCAAAAAAAAAGCAACCTAGAAAAATTCGAACATCAACGGACAGTAAGTGATTAGATGACAATCCACTTCAGAGTAAGGTCACCCTGGCATCAAACCAGCAGCAAAATCTGCTCCAGTCCAGAAAGGAAGCACTGCCACCAGTGTGCTGCCAGTGAGACAAAGCATTGGTTTGACTGAATGCATCTAGACTTTCCCATCATCAAATAAACTTCAGAATTCCAAACACTCATTTCAGATTCAAGGTTGCTTTTTGCAAGTTTTAAACCCCTCTCCCCAAATTTACACATTCAAATAATGTCAGAAGCCTTGAACATACCTCGTCTTAAACTCCCACCGAGATCTGTCCGAACCTCTTTCACTCGAGGATGAATTATGGGAGATAATGGCATCATGGGCAAGTGCCCAAATCCACTTCCTCCATTGCTGGCCTCAAAATTACTGGGAAATATTACCTGAAAAATAAGAAATGTCAGTGCAAGACAACAATCTCCCTTCTGTTAATAGGTTTTCTGCAGTAATGCTGTCAATTTGAAGTTTTCTGTTTAAAACAAGTGAGAAAAGGAACATGAATTTCCTCATAAGAGGAATGAGATCACATACTTCTTCACAGGTTGGCACTTTGTTTTCTGAGGCCTCGAGTGCATTCCAGAGTGCCGAGTTCCGAGTCCAGGCCAGGCTCTCCAGAATCTGTTCCTCAATGCTGTTGAGATGCTTCACCATGTCTCTGGAAAGTCCCTCCTCAGACCGAATCAGCACTTCAATAACCTGAGGGCAACGACACACAGCAATGTCACACTGCTCACGTTTAACATCAAACTTTATTTCTGGGTCCTGTTCAAAATGTCAGAGCACTCCAGCCTCCTCCTCCTCGCATCTTCATCTTCCCAACCCTCTTCTGATCCCTCTGTTTTTAACCCCCTTTCCCCAAGCAACCAGGGAGCTGGAAGAGGACAGCAGATATGCTGTCAGTGCAGAACAATCCACTCCAGGCACTTTTAGGGCCCTCTCTCACCATGCTATCTGTGCACAAGTGGAAGCACTGGGCACACACAGCACTGACCTGGGAGATGCGATTAGGTACAGCTGCTCAGCAGGGGATGTGACAGCCCCAGTGTTTCAGCTCTCTTTCCGTGCAAATGAGCAGCACATAACATGAGGAGCTAAACACCACTGCTTTGAAATTTGATTTAAGAAGCACTCAGAACCTTTAAAATGACAAATAGGGGTTGAACAGAGCTGACCAGTCCCCTGCAGTATCATACTCCATCCTGAGTTACTCCTGTCAGAGGAGAATTCAGCCTGTTTATCTAAAGCTCCAGAGGTGGAAATGCCATAAAAGTTTCCTGGAAGACCTATTGATATGTTTAGTTATTCCTGCTACAGAAGCTACACCCAGAGAGCAGAGTTAAAAATTTTTTCTTGTGTGAGACCTTTGCAATGGTGATTTTTGTCCAAATAAGTGTGCTGCAAGAATATACACTGAATGGCTGAGCAAAATTCAAATCAAACGTAAATCTGTTCCACAAAGTTGGATGTGCTCCAGTTTTGATGGAGACTGCCAACAGCCACAGCAATATTGATAGATTTATTACAGCTCCACTACTGCCCTACAGTTGAGGACTAAAGAAAAAAGAAAGGACAGAACATGAACCAGCTTTCCGAAAGGCTACAATTTTTTGGTTGCTGTCATCTTAACAGAACTATTTGATTTATTCAGCACTAACCCCAGTAAGCAGCTAGTATCCAGCAAAAACTGGAGGCATATGGATAGGTGATAAAAGGATTGAAGTAGTCACAAATCAAGTAACACTAAAAGTGGGGGAAATGTGGTTAAAAAAAAGAGCAAAACCAGAGAGCAGCCTGGAAAAGATATTCTGTGTCCTTTTACATAAAGGAAAAAATCCCCAAACTTAGCAAAGCAAGCCTGTGATAAGTAGCAGTGACTAAAGGCAACACTTCAGATCTGTACCTGCTATTTCAGGACTACATTGCAGTCAATAAATATAAATATCAACAAAATATATGCTTGAAGGCTTCAGGCTAGTAAAAGTTGATCGGCAGTATGTTACAGATCAGTACCATTTACAAATTTTTTTTTCTTTGTATTTCAGCTTCAGCTCTGGCATTACATCTTCCAAGTAATACAATTCAAGAGAGCCAGAATTTAGAATAGGCCTAATGCACAGTTAATATCAATCCTTGTCTTACCTGATTCCCTAGGGAGGAAGAGCATCATCCCCTACGACTCTGAATCCAGGAACATGCCATTTTTAATACAGGTCCTGCCCTAAGCCAATGTTTATTTACCTTATAGAAATAGAATGGCCTGAGGTCAAGAACTTCAATGATCCAGGGGAAGGTGCGAGGGGAGCTGTAAGCAAAGAGCACAATTTCCAAGCAGCATGCCAGGAGGGAGCGGTGAAAGAGATCCTGTTCCAGGAGAGCCTGGAGAGATGACACAAAATGGCATTGGCTTCAGATTTGGGAAACAGAAGTAGGAATTTTGTGGCACTAACACTACACAGCTTATTGTTGGAAAGAAACTGGCTTCTTCTCCCATTCACAATCTCCTTTTTACACAGAGGTTGAGGAGACCAGAAATAGAGTAACACCACCAAAACAATCACATTGTGCATGGACAAATGAACTGGCCTCCTTGCTCTGCATCACAAAGCAGAGCAAAGGCAGTGCTGTCTAACATGAAGTATTGATACTGATCATTGGATAAAGAAGAGAATAAAAGTTATCTGTCCATAAAGTTGTGATTCTAAAAGGCAACACAAATTGAGATGTTTGGTTATGACAGCTATACTGGTCAAAATAGTAGAAGAAAAATACATTTTGGCAGCTCTCATGTATTTCCCCTCTTTAGTATTAACAATGCACACATAGTGCTTTACAGTGCTTTGTTCTGGAACTGCCAGTATATAAACCCCAAGAAAGCTACAAAAAAGTGTTCCAATCTTTCATTGGTTCTCTACTTACAGTCAGATCCTTCCCATGCAGTCTCCGTGTTTCTTGCACCATTATAGTCTCCAAGATTTTATAATACAAGATCTCTGCCAGTTTTAATCTATTTACAGCAAAATCTGAAATTTAAAATCAACAGAAGTAAAGTCCAATGCCACTGGCACAAATGGGGTTAAGACTAAACTGACCAGCACCTGTCCTCATCCAAAATAATAGTTAATGTGTGTACATGAAGACTTTGCAAACAAAAAAATAAATTCACAGAAATCCACTAGTCCCAACTTACAGCATGGAATTCCGTAAATATTTCAAAGGATTATTTATTGTATTGTTTCTTGTGATGTAATTTTGCAATAATAATTTTCCTATTCGCTTTCAGTTTCCTTTAAATTTTAAAGCTAACAAGACTGAAAGTTTACACTTGCTAAGAGTTGATTTTTCATGACTTCCTGGTTATCTCAGTTTGAACTGCAACCTTTGGTTTACTCTGCCATAATTTTTCTATTCTTTACAGTGTACTATTTGACAGCAGCAGTTTTCTGCTTGGGTGTCTCCTGGGATAAAACCAGCTCCACTGCACTAAATACACAAAGCAGTACAGGTATGCATTCTGTTTGCCCTGGTTTAGTATTTTGAAACACCCCATGCCTCTCATTCCATACCTATGTGAGATCCTGGCTGCTCATCTGTTGACTGAGTGTAGCTGCAACAGAAGGTCTCACCAATTTCTTTCACTCTGCTCATGATGCTTTCCAAGGGGCTGCGGGCACAAGACCTGAAGCCAAACGCAAAAGCCTTGTTTGTATAAATTAATATCCAGTTAAAAAAAATAAATATCAAGAAACAAATAACCGTAAGACCAAAATAAAAAGATAAGCCAATTATACTGAGCATTACTCATCAGCAGGAACCTGTATTACACAGATGGAGGAAAACATAAACCATACACAAGTATTGTATCCTCTCTTCCTAACAGGGCCAGGGAGGACATGCAGATCTTGGAACAAATGCAGGAGAAAGCAAGATCTACAGCAGCACAGTGAGAAGATGAACCTGCCAGGGGTATGGAGTACAGATGCTACACCAGGCAACCAAACAACCAAAGGCACTCACGACACCACCCAGGCCAGGCTGAGGAAGCACAGAAAAAGCTTAGAGGAAAGAGGCAGCAGCATCCTCCCCATTTCCTACCAAGACTGGGAGAACTGATGAACTGCACATTGTTACTGTCATAAAAAAGGGCCATGGTGTCTTTGGCTGGAGGTGCTCTTTCTCAATGCTTCTGAATTTTCCAGCAATGCTGTTTTAGAGGACAGTGGCCTGTGGCTGGTGTCAAATTAAGACACTAAGCTACTCTGAAAAGTTAGAACTAAAATCAGCTAGGGTTTCTATCTGAATAAAGCCTTTTAATTAACTTCAAAGCTTTTTCCATGGAATTTGAAAAAGAAAATACTGAAAAGCACAGAATATTACACAGTCTGAACTACAGTTCCTCCATTTCTTCCAGGGACACAGTACATATATCCCAGTGCTTGCTGAACTTGTATCCAAGATGAGCAAAGTATTCATCACAGCTCTTGCCAAAAGTTTACTCAATTCCTGTTCTCATTTAAATATTTACCTCTCTCAACAGTCTTGTTTATTATTTGGAACAAACATATGTTTTATTAGATATTATAGAGACATTAATGTCTTAATTTTATAGTATAAACAGCATCAGTCCTTATAAAAACAATCAAAGAAACATTCAAAACAAATGCATCTCACAAAGCAAAGTTGTAAACTTTTAAGAACTAGGGCTAGCAAAACTTTCAAATATACATAACTCCAAAGATGAGAATGGTAAGTAATATTTTTCAGCTCTTTATGATGGTTACTTTGAAAAAACATTGCTTCTGCTCTTCAAATATTACGTGCTAATACAAAATGTCCATTCTGATTGGTAAAAATACACCTGGAAACCTTACACCATAATACAGCAGGATCTTAACTTGGAAAGTTATTAAGCAAACATCCAGCATCCTCACAGCTTCACTATTTGCTATTCAATTACTGCTTTTTATGAGCTATGCTCAGGGAGGAAGGCAGTAATCTGAAATGTGCTCGGGGAACAGAACATCTTGAGTGGGAAACACAGCTGCTGCAATTCCAGGTCAGCACTGACAGTGACCAGGATCACTGCAAGGCTCATCCTTATGCCATGGGGTCAGACCAACACACCCTGAAGTAGTGTGAAGGAGAAAAGGGCAGCCAGAAGCTGCTTTTAGTTTTATTTTCCCAGCTGAGGGTGAAGACTGCAGCTTGTTCACCTGGACGTTTCTGCCCTCCTCCAAAACCTCTGCCAGCATGGTTACCACATTTTTGAATTGAGAACTACTTGTTTAAAATGTAAACAAACAAAAAAGGCATTTGCCTTTCAAGCAGACAGACAAATCAACATCAGCAAAAGCTGAAGCTCCAACACAATGGTGGTGACAAGTCAGATGGGGGGGTGTGTGTGTTCAGCCACCCTTCTCCAGATGAGATCATCTGGAAAAGATCCTTCAACAAGAAATAATAAAGACCAAATATTCTGTCCTGAAGAAAAAAAAACTGCCAAAAGATGCTTTTCTGTGCCAATGAGAGCAGCTGAAGGGGACATACTCACTCAAAAATAGCTGTGAGTTGTTCACTCGGTGCATTTTTCAGCCCAGCCACCATGCTCTGCAAACGGCTCACGCTCTGGGTGGCTGAAGCCACAGGAGTGATGGCAGCTTCCTTTTCTCGCAGGTATCTTCTGCCAGTCAGTGGAGTTGAAGGTGCAAATGACCTTTTCTGTCAGACAGAGAAAAATAATAAATAGAAATCAGTCAATAAACTGTTTCAATTACCTTCCAAATGAGCATCTCCTGCAAAATTCCTTCAAAGATTAAATGACACTAGTACAACCAGGTGAAGGCTTCATCAAACCTGTGAGCTCAGAAGTGACTAAAAATGAGCCCCAGATTTCCCAGGACTCCATAAATATAAAATAAAACAAATCTTGGCGCAGCCAAAAATTAACTCAAAGGAATTTTACAACTAAAACGCAGTAAAACAAGACCTAAAATTTAAAACCTGTAAATTTTTAGTCTCATTTGAACATTGACAATACAGGACAAGGAAGAGGAAGCACATGCTTCCATTCTCAGTTCCTGACTGCATCAGCTGGGTGACACAAGGACTGGGTGGCAGAGCTGCCTAGAAGTTCACAGCAGAACATTCCATGGAAAATGGTCCTGCCTTCATCCAAAGGATGAAGTGACACTGAGCAGATGGAGCTGTATGGAACGCACTAACTTATCTGTAACCTGCTCTCTGAAGGGGCACAGTAAAATTTTTGGATTTAATTATCTCAACTGCCAACATTCTGAAGATACAAGGCAAATAATGAGAAAAGGTTAAGCCTGCAGTCATTATGCATAAACAGTAATATTATTCTACTACAGAAACTGAAGCTCAGAATTAATGAAACCCATTCCAAACTCCCATCTTCAATTTGCCTGAATATGAAATACACTTACATTTGGGAGAAAAAGCTAAGACATATGATTCGTTTAGACTTGCACCGGTATCTCAGAGTAAGAATTCTCATTTTTTAATTGACATGTAAATCCAACAGTATTGTTCTTTCACACAGCCAGTACTATTTTCCCTTATCCAAGATTAAAAAGTAATCAAGCAACTGTTTTCCTGCATGCCAGCTTCATTAAATATATTTTATACTTTTAAATATAGTGAAACAATAACTCTGTTTATAGGCTATTTTTTGCAATGAAGAGAGACTTTGTTGAGGTTTCCATGTGAGTCTTATTTTCCAGAGGAGTAGGAAAGTTGACTTTTCCTTTCCTAAGAAAGGAAACAGTGAGAAAACAAATGAATTCAGTTTCAAGGTTTTGTGGTATGATTATGGGGCATAAAAGAAGCTTGATCAAAACTAAAACTTCCATATTTGGGTATTAATTACTCACTGATTTTTCTTAGACAAAACCAGACTATACACCTGAAAGTGCACTCATTCTGTTTAAGAAATAATTGTTTTAAAAATTCCACAGGAATGATGATACCGCCTTTTCTCTTTAGCAAGACAGAACTGAAGCCTGTGTTCACCATCTTCCTCTGAGGAAGAAGAAATTTCAAGTCACCTCAAAGATTCAAAAAGTGTATAAGGATGAGAAAACTTTGAGAACTTCAAGTGAGCTTGCCATGTTAAATGAATCACCTTTTCAAAATGCTGCTGCAGATGACATTCCATGTGAGCTCTTGCTGCTGTTTTCTCTCCTGGCACATCTGCAGGGAATTTTCGAGTGCCAATTTCTTCTTCAGCATCAGCTCCCAGGAAAACTCTCTCATCAAAGTCACCCACGGTCAGAACATACTCCTCATACTCTTTATTCAGTGCTTTGCTGAAAGAGAAGCCCAGGTTTGATACCAAAGGTTTAACTGCTGAAGAAAAAAAGAAGGTGCCCCAGAGCACAGGTACAGCCCCAAACCAACACAGGGCCAGAGTTTCATGCTCTGGACAGCAGTGCTGCTCCCACCTCCCTGAGCAACCTGTCCCCAGTCATCCCTGCCTGCCCATGGACCCAAAACCTCTCCAGGATCATTCCACCAGCATTTGGATCTCAGTAAGAGGGAAAAACCAACTTTGCTTTCATGCCAGTTGTGAATAAACCAGTCTGGAAGTGCTCAGCTGTCAGAGGTTAAATCTGGGCATACACAGAGAGAACTGCAGCCACCCCTGGCTGGATTTCTGTGTTTGCTTCTCTGTAGCCCACACTTTCCCTAATGGGCAGGGGAGGGGAAAGTGAGGAGCAGCCTGCCTGGGTTTTATTTCTAAAACCGTCACTGACATGCGGGATCAAACAAATCTTTCACTTTCTTTATTCCAGTAAACCCAGCTGGAAAAAAGGAATGTTTAATCCCACCAAGGCTGCAAAACTTTAAACATATACTTGGGAAGTTGAATGGAACTTCTGGATGAAAATCAGAAACGGCTTGCATCAATAATCCTGGCCTGCAGTTGGGTCAGGAATGCAGTTCCAGCACGTATAATAATGGAATATAACAATGTATTCATGACACAAACAGCTCTGTGATCCCACAGGAAACCTGACTGTATCACAGGTTTAGCCACCCCATGTCTTTTAGGAAAAAGCAAAGGTCTGTACAAAATCAGACAAAAAAAAAACCCAGAGATGCTTACAAGAGTCTTTGAGATGCCAGACTACTTGCAAAAGAACAGGGACTACTGCGTCATTCCATATGACAGAGTTACTGAAGGAATACTATTAATTTTCAAGTAGAAATACTAAAAGAAATTCAACGTTCAATGACCAAAAAAATGAGTTTATATCTAAATTGAGGTGTTATCTGCATTGTTAAAACAATCGAGACTAGTTTGCAAACAAAAGCCAAAACCAAATTAGTAGGTATTTTTGCAAAAGGCAAAAGAGACTGACAAGGATTTTTTATAGTTTGCATTTAAAGTAGCTTTCAGAAGTGAATTCAAAGTTTCTGAAACAACTACACTTGCCTCCCACAGAAATTGCTCATCTCTTTTCTGTGGTTTTACAATTTTTGCTTCCTTTTCTTTTGAGTCCATCTGCCACATACACAGATTTATACACTCGATTAGAGATAGAGAAATAAATTTATAGAGATTTCCTACTTGGGCATAATACATCTGCAACCTTCAGAGCCAAGGTTTTGATGTGTATTACATTATTCAAAGGTTACAGTTGTCAGAAAATCAAAGCAAGCACCAAAAAACTTAACACCAAGAAAGAATCTCTGCAGCTTGGACCCATAACATTGGCCACACCTAAAATCCAAAAATTGTTTCAGCCAGAGAGCAGCTTTGATGGTCAAATAATCAAAATCCATATGGCAAGATAAAGGAACAGGAAAACTGAGATTTAGTACACAAAAGGCCTGTCCTTTAGACATGAACCAAGCCCTATGATTAAGAACAAAAGCTGTAACTTACCTATTTTCTGTGAAGTTGCAAAGATCCAACAGACAATCTCCTTTTAAGATCTAAGAATAAAAAGTAGAAATATCTTAGATAATAAAATCAAAGCTATTTCAAGGGCAAGTATATGATGGTTTTAGCCAAAAAGGAAATGAGATTTAGGTACTTATATGGACTCTTTCTTTTGCCTAAACCAAAGGGCCACAGTGCCATTACCAAGACAGAGTATAAAGCCCAGCTGGATGCAAGCTCCAGACAAATTCACTGCTCAGAGCCAGCCCTGCAATGGGATATCTGCTCACTGCTGGGTTAGGGACTGGCTCGATGAGCAACTACAAAGAAGCTTCCACAGAGCTTGGAAAATATTTCCAGGAGCAGAACTGTACAGGACAATTTGTACATTTGCAACCTCAACCTCTCCTTCCAAAGCAGCAGGACCCACAACAGACATCCCACAGAACTATTTCACAAGGAAGTCACTTCTTTTTTCGCCAGAAGAAAGCATCATCTTTCATGATTCAGTTTCACATTGCCAAGAAAGGAAAGCAAAGATTCTTCACTGACATAAAAAGCTGAAACAGAGGAGACCTTGCAGAACACAGCATTGAAAGTGTGAGGGAATTCTGCTCCTGCTAAAATACAGAGAGAACCTGACCCCGCCCGAGTTCCTCTGCTCATTTCCTTTGCTCTCCCCTGTGGAAGATGCAGGATTTAAATGCTCTGGAGACCACCACAGAGCATCACCAAGTGCTGATAAAACTCTTGAGATGTACCTTCCTATCAAACAGCTTTGCAATGTATGGTTTGAAGTAGTGCTCCTTGATGCCTTTTGCTTCCACGAGGAGCCCGTCGTGCAGCTCGCAGAGCATGGCAATGATGCAGGGAGGGTCCCCAGAGCCTCTGATCTCCAGAGTGTGGAACTCCACTGGCAAGCCTGGCAACGAGGAGGAGGGGGGAAGACAACCAACCTTCAACTTCATTTCAAATGAGTCAAGAGAACAAAGCACAGTTGATTGTAAATAATCTGTCCCCGCCATACCTTTAAACGATGGATTTAGCAAATCTCTTCTGTTTGGACACAGAAGGGCATTGGCAAAAATCAGGTCCAAGCAGCACAGAAGTAAATGATAGGAATTTACTAAATCATCTCCAATCATACGGAAATTACCTTTAAGAGACAGCACATCACGTCAAGCAAGACAACAGAAGTTCACAGCTGGGAATGTATACAAACCATGCAGGCAAAGCAAGCAGCCTACCCTTAGTGTACACAAAGAGAGTCCAGCAGAAGTTGAAGAGATCTTTGACACTACATGGCACCCGCCTGACAACGAGAAAAATGAGGAAGAAATCACTCTTCAATTCCAGGAAGCCAAATCATATTCTACAGTACTAATTTAATTCCATTTCCCTGCTCAAAACAACAGCTGGAGCTGCTGTCTTCATTCCACACTAAGGCACAGTCTAAGCTACACGTGCTGAGTTCAGCTCTCACTGCCTGATCTGGCTCCACAGAGCATCCTGCACACATCCACAACTTCCCAACCCTGTTCCCTAGCCAAAGGCTGCCTCTGGCCTTTGACCCTGCCATGCTATTCTGGTGTCTCACCTCCCACAGAACCCTCCTGCAGTCGCAGGTGGGGAGATGACAAAGCCTGTACCAGTGATGTTTTTTCCAAAATACTTTACTAAGCATCGGCCATCCCTTCAGAACAGGCAATTACAGCTTATACTACAGCTCAGCTGCTGATTCCTGTTTGGAGCAGAACTATCCAAGCCCATGGAGCTGGAAGACCAAGGAAGACATGACTCAGATCACAGAGCATTTCTCCCTGCACTCTGCCTGGAGATGTGAAACTACACCTGGAGCATTGTACCAGAACAATTATAACCCCTCACATCCAGAGAGCTGACAAAAACACCTTGAAGATCCACAGCTTGGCTCCCTCATCCCCAAGGTTACATTCTCACTAAAAAGCTGTCACAGCCACATATTCTTGCAGGGAGTACAGACAAGCTCCTTTCAACAAGGTAGATGTTCCATGTGTGCGTGGAAGATGGCACCACACATTCCCAAATTTGTCATAAAAATGAGCACATCAGCTGAAACTTCCTCCCAGTTGGTGTTTCCACTCATCTGGCAACCAGGGCAAGCACCAGGCAGCGTGGAGGTGAGGGGATGTGACAGCCCTGAGCAGAGGGACCATGGTGTGATACCAAGCTCTGTGCCAAGACAAACCACTCCTGTGCTGCTTCAGCTGTTTCTGCTGAACATCTGAAGTGTTCATCTCACTGTAGCTTGGAGCTAACCCACCCCAGCACACCCTGACATTCTCACTGTGGGACAGTTCCTGTGCTACAGCAGCTGGATGGGAAGCCCAGGTGACCTGAGCTGCACCCACCAGGGTCAGGGGTTGCTCTGCATTGGCTGCATTTCAGAATCAAAGAGACCTCATCACTCTGGAAATTCATTTTCATAAATTTATATTGGGTATAACTCCTTCACGGGAAAAGTCACATCAAATCCAAAAAATACCTCTGCTTCCTGCTTCGATGCGGTTTGGAAGTTTCTTCATAAGGGTTTTGAAATACATCAAAAAATATTGGTTCAAACTTTTTGAAAATCACAGTTGACACTTCAAAATTTCTCTCCAGCCTCTCCACTCGCTCTCGGAATTCCTGGGGCAGGTTTGACATGTCCATCCACTTCTTCATTTTGCTAAAAAACTGAATTAAACTTAAAAGAAAAAAAGAAAAGTCTGCTTTGAGCTTTAACTGACTTCCATTCTAAAATTTTAAAAAGCCAAAATGCAACATATTTACTCTTAATGACTGACACAATTACTACATAGCTTTACAAATTATTTTGATAAGACTCCTAAACTGTCTATGTTATCAGCTTTTTGCCTTTTATCACTATGGGGTTTCTCCTGATCCTCTTTAAGGCATGGGAACATTAATTTGATGTGGATGCTGCCAGCACGGCTGTGTAGAACAGAGCAGGCATAGCTCTGCATGTGTTGAGACGCAGGCAGGACAGGCAGCAAAACAAGCCAAGAGTCAATGCCTGTCAAAGTTACCTGCACAAAAACCTGTCAGCTGGGGATGTAAATAACTGACAAGCCCTCCTGCAGCTCAGCAGGGCGTGGGTCCTTCCATGCAAAGAGCAGCATTCCAAACTCGTGTTCCCAGGCCAGAGCCACAGCGACAGGGGAGCTGCTGCCAGGGTCGGAAGGCGAGTTCTGTGCTGCCAGAAAAAGCAGCAGCTCCAGCACTCCTCGGGGATTTGGCCTGGATCCCGAGTCAGACACGCGTCGAGATGTTTGTGGTCAAATTAACCACAGAGAGAAACAACTGGTGCGTACAGAACGGCTGCTGGTCCCGTACAGGCGCTTTCCTAAAGGCTTGAAGTTGGAAATTACCTATTTGCATCTAATTGCCATCCGTAATAACAGCGGATTCACTGCGGCTGGCAGCGCCGGGAGCGAGGGCGCGGCACCTGGATTAGCGGCTTTGGTAGGGCACGGGCAGGGGCAGGGCAGGGCACGGGCAGAGCAGGGCACGGGCACGGCAGGGCACGGGCATGGGCAGGACACGGGCAGGGCACGGGCATGGGCAGGGCACAGGCAGGGCCGGGCGCTCACCTGAGGCGTGCGGAGCGCAGGATGCGGGTCAGGGAGACGCCGTTCCCCTCCATCGGGCTGCTCCCCACGGTGGGCACGCGGCTCCGGCGGCAGGCGACGTACAGCGCGCAGGCCAACCAGTGCAGAGCCTCGCCCTGCGGGCACGGGCGCCGCGGTCACCGGGGCAGCGCCGCGCCCCGCGGGCTCGGCCGGGGCGGGACCGCGCCCGCCCGTCCCCGCCCGGCCCCGCCCGGCCCCGCTCACCTCCAGGCTGTAGGTGCCCCGCAGCGCCGTGAATTCGCGCAGCGCCTCGGCCGCGCTCGCCGCGTCCAGATTGAGCTCCCGGCAGAGCCGCTCCACGGCAGCGCCGGGATCGGCGGCCCCCGGGCGGGACATGGCGCCGCAGCGCGCGCCAAAACCGCCGGAAGGGCGGGGCCGCTTCCGCCGCGGGGCGGGGCCGGGGCCGGGGATGAGGACGGGACGCGCGGCGGGATCAGCCCCTGTCACTCGCTGTCACCCGGTGTCACCCGGCTGCAGGCGGGCGCTCGGTGCTCGCGGCCCATTCCCGCGCACGGCTCCGGGAGCCGCCGCAGCAGCGGCTTTTCCTCGGCCGCCGCCCCGCACGCCCGGGGACACGCGTGGGTGACTGCACTCGCGGCCGCGCTCCCCGTCACTCGCGACACAGCCCCGCCTCCATCCCGATCGGGGAGAGCGCTCAGAGCGCTCCCAGGTGCTGGTTCTGCTGAACCGGCGCCCATGGACCGAGCCCCCTTAGGAGGGACGTGGCCGTGGGGACAACAGCCCGCCCCCTCTGGAAGGGGCTCGAGTCCCGCAGCGTCTGCAGCGCTGGTTCGGGGATGGGGAGCAGGGCTCTGAAGCCGCCTGTCCCTGTCCCTGTCACTGTCACTGGAGGATCCCCTCCCCGGCAGCTGCGGCGATGCTCAGGAGCCGGCCCTGCCCTGCCTCGTCCCGAACTCCGACCCCACTCACAGATCCCGGGGATGTTTTCTTGAAAATGTTCTACTGCAAAGTGCAGGGATCAGTTCCTGGGATCTGCATGGGCTGGTTCCTCACTGAGAACCAGATCAGCTCCGTGCTTTCCAAAATGCTACTTTCCATATAAAACAGCCTGAATCCAACATCTGAATCTATTTGGAAAAGGATTTGCCATAAGAGCAGGAAAACTGCCTGTCGTGAGCAGACAGGAAATGTGTTTCATTTGGGGTAATGAAGCTATGCGTCCCACAGGCTTATTTACTCCTTCTGGACCAGAGAAATGTCTTCCTCTGGGTGAGCTGAGCTTTGCTTTTTATGCATCTCTTCCTCCATCAGAAATCTCCCTTTCTGGAGGGAAAAAAAGCCAGTGAGGTTTTCCTTTAAAATTTTGTTTTTCCAGAGAGCACAGGCAATTCCTGTACAATGACTCCCTATGCTATAGCACAGCCAACTGAAAAACTTGACAGCAATGCTTGGGAGGAGCTCAGAGGGAGAGACACTGGAGCATCTGCCATGGCTCTCACTCCTCCCAGCTGCTCCCACAACAGGTCCAGGACGCTGCTTTTTCTTGAAACCCTCTGATGGCTCATGCTGGGCTTGCCTGAACTGTTGCATTCAAGCAGGCTGGGACTGAATTCCAAGTTAAAGCACTGATGTCACATCCCATCCAGACCACTGGCAAATGGAGGCAGGAAGTGGTGCTGCACGGAGCTGCTCATAAATTAAAATCTCACTGGAGGGAGAACAAGGCCACGTGGGGAGCGGGACTGATCTGCTGGGCTGAAGATCTTGTATTGTTTTATACCTTTTGAGGTGAAATCTTGATTCTTCAGGAATTAGTGCCCCCTATGGCACTGCACCAATGGTCTCCAGCCACCACTGAGAGCATCATGAACAATCAGCATCCCAAAAAGCCACGTGGGAGGGTGAGGATGATGTTCCTGGGCCTGCTGTCCAAATGTACAGGGCGCACTGTGCAGATCGACAGGACAGGGATTGAGAGCAGCTGGGTTTCTCTTCCCTCCACTAGAGCTGCTGCTCTGCAGCTGTGGCTGGGCTGACTCCTTTCCAGCCAGCACTGCCAGTCTGTCCAGTGCCCACAACTGAGCATGGGTGCCACTGGCATCTGTGCACTGGCACACAGGGTGTGAGGCATTTGGGGACTTTACCTAAAGTATAATGCCCAGAAACTGCTTTGAGGTTGTAAAATGTGAGGAGATTCCTGATCTTGTGACTCAACCCATGCTCCAGCCCTGGGGCCAAAGTGGCTCCTGAAGACATGAGGAGCAAAACTGCACTGAAAAGCTCAATTTTTATTCAATGTAAACCAGATGTCATTAGAGAAATTGCCTTCTGATCACTGCTGGCCAAGATTTCCAGCCCCAAATCCTTTCTTGTAAAAGTGAAGAGCCCAGAGTGGGGACATTGACACTTGGGGTAGGTAAAGCTCCCCCAACCACAGCTCGGTGCTGAGGAAAATTCTTCTCCCACTTTTTGTGACCATAAAGGGAATTAGACATCCTATCTAAATGCAACTTCTCTGTGTCCTATCAGATAAAACCCAGGCAGGACAGCAGTGGGGATGTGCACCTGTATCCTGTAAAACACAACAGGGAGCATGCTGTCCCCACTGTGCCCATCCTCTACCACATCCACTCCCTGCCACCAGCAGGTAACACACCTTGCCTGCAGCCACCACTGATGTGACAGCCCAAAATGAGCACATGCTCCTCCATGGCCCTCCTCCTGCAGAACCTGCCAGCAAATATCCCACATTATGGATGCTGAGGTGCAAGGCTGCAGTGTATGGAGCCAGAATTTAAACAGAGACTCTGGCACTGGAAATTCATAGTTCATGCTACCATTTTGGCAGTCTTTTCTGCTGGGTGCTTTTCTCTTTTTCTTCCCCCAAGCAGCAACAAAATACCAGGACAAGGTGCTTACACAGAGCAGGTGGAGCAGTAAAAGCACTGGTTTTACTCTTTTTTCCTGGATCTTGGAAGAATGGAGCTGCTCTGTCTTTTTTCCTGGATCTTGGAAGAATGGAGCTGCTCCTGCTCATCATGCTGACAAAACGCTGACCAATGCCTGAGATCCTTACACAGAGATTTAAGACAAGCATTTCACAAAACCCAGAGGTGCAGGAATCACAGGGAGAGGAGCCCAGCACCCCCAGTACCCCTTCTGCTGGAGGGGCTGTGCAAGTGCCAAGGGGGGGTGCCTGCCTGGGGAGGGGGGTGGTGTGTGATGGTTGTGGAGATCTCGGCTTCCACCCACCCTTGTGGAAAAAGCGAGTCAGCAGAGAGCCCCTGTGCATCCTCTGTGCTTAAAGTGGAGCTTGGGCTGCTCCTGGCATCTTGCAACCCAGTGGGACATGGGCTGGTGAGTTCACCCCGCGGCGCTGCGGGTTTGCCCCTCGCACCGAGCAGCCCGACT
This sequence comes from Sialia sialis, assembly GCA_009812075.1. NCBI lineage: Eukaryota > Metazoa > Chordata > Aves > Passeriformes > Turdidae > Sialia > Sialia sialis. The sequence continues at coordinate 610,166 of VRYO01000532.1, forward strand.
CAGAGTAACACACAGGGAGCAAGCCTAGAGCAGCCAGCAGCCACTGCTCTCAACAGCTTCTCAATGCATTCATGCTGAGAAAAAGGCAAGCCACGTTTATCACTGAGTCAGGTGAATTAAACATTCACATATATTTGCTGAAAAAAATTATATACATCTGTAGCAAGGCTCTCCCAAGTCTGAAAGATAAGCATCATCTAGTCACTAAATTAAAAAAATAAAAATCTGACTTTTAAATCTTTTTCTTTTTATCCATGTTCAAGAGCACAGACAGTTTATTTTGTTAGCACATTTGGTGAAGGATGTATGTGTGTGAATAGCCATGAAAACCGGTGAAAATTTGGCGTTTGTTTGGGATATGATGGAAAAGAAGAAGCAGCCACTTAACGCCTTACAGTCTAAATAATCCACAGAGTATATCGGGTTGCAAAAGGGTCACAAAGTAGCAAAGAGAAGCCTAAACACCCAGAGACATAGCATACATGTCTGCTAAGAAAGAACAAGGTATAGAGCATGCTGGCTAATTAAATAAATTTCACTTTAAACCCTGTTCCTTATGCATGTAACCCTGGAAAAACCATCCCATAACAAGAAATAGAGTCGGAAGAGATTTCTGTATCCATTCACAGTAAGGCTTTGAAGATATATGAAGTTTTATAGCATTTGTATTTTAAGGATTTAGGGCAAGTACATGTTCTTCCACTGAATAAAAACAAAGTTAGTACTTAAAAGGTTCAAAAATATATCAATTGTGACTTTTTTTTTACATAAATAAATTATATTGATTTTGGATTTAACAGCTGAAAAAACCCTTTCTGCTTCCACTGGAGGCAAAAACTGAACAAAATGTTAGTTAAATAGAGATAGCAGCATTTCTAAGAAATCTGTCGATAGTGATACAGTATCTATGCTACAAGAATGTTGTTAAATAGAACACAATTATTGGGGGGAGGAGGATTGCATTATGATTGGCTACATACTTTAAAAAAAAATCATCCAATCCAGTAAACTGAGAATAAATTCTGTGAAAATATAAACCAACTGGTTTTTTGACCACGGGTAACAGACTTCTTTGAGATGCTAATTTTAACATGTACATAATTTATAATCCCAAATGTATAAAAGACAATGACAAAAAGCATCATAAATAAATAATGCAAACTGAAATAGTTATGTCAAAACATTTGGACCATCTGATAAATTAGCAAAACTGCAACAGAAAAAAAAAAAAAGTAAAAAATACAGTAAATTGTGACAACCAAGTGTGAAACTGATGAGTAGCACACTCCAACTCCCTCCCAGCCTGCCCTTCGCTCACCACTGCACCACTGTGCCTTTATTCAATTCTCAGACCATGAGCTGCAAGTAAGAACAACCCCAAGTGAAAGAAGAATGAAAGGAGTGAGGGGAAGGAGAAATCAGAAGAGTTGCCTGTGGAGGAGCCTCAGTACCCAGAGCTGGAGCGGGGAGCTGGCAGCTTTAGAACCCGTCCATTTGAAATGCAGATGCTGAAATCGTTTGGAGGACTGGAAACACTGTTCAACACCAAACGGAATGGGAAGAAGCCAAAGTCATCTCTTCACAGTCCACCACTAGAAAGTGAAAAACTCAGACTCTGAAAGTCTCAAGGGTCCTTCTCAGAGGACTCCCCAAGGAGGGAAGCTGGCCTACAGCCTTCTCCGTGTTTGCTGAAAGAACGTCGCTTCTGGGGTGAGGAGAGGGAAATAAAAAACTCAGAAAGCCTCAATGTTCATGTAAGAGCAATCAAATCGGTGTGGTCTGTTCACGGCTGGAAAAAAATACCTTTAGAGCACCTGTAATGCCATAGCTGAGAACTAACGCCAGAGAGGAGAACTGAAGACAAGCAGAATGATGAAGGAACTGGTTGCTACAGATACAGTAACCCCAGAAAAGTCATGCAAGTGTGCAAAACCTTTCCAGCTCAAGCTGGAAAGTTCTTGTAACTACCAAGGAAAGAGCAACTAAACTCCACGTAACATAAAACCAAACGTTGGTTTTAAAAAATACAAAAGAATGTCTACATCATTTTTTCACTCTCTGCAGTTTGTCTCCAAACCTTTGAGGTGGGGGTGATCAAGAAATTATATCACTACCAGTTATGCGTTTCCTTTCAAAGAAATGAATATATGCATTTTCAATCATTAGTTATATACTTCTGTCTATACTACTATTCTAGTAACCATGATAAAATAGGGAAATACTTTAAATCAAAAATACACATTAGCACTTACTATAGCTGTGCTTTTAGCCCAAATGCAGGCTTTTTCGTTCAGTGTCGCTGTAGACAGAAATACCCTTGTCTGTGTGTTGTACCAAGGGGTAAACACTTTCCTTTTTGCCTCTTGTTTTTTTGCTGCTTTTTCTTCTCAAAGGAGTGAGCAATTTGCAGGGGGGTGACCAAGTACTGGATTTGCTATTGTTGGCTGGGATGATCGACTGGAAAAACAGAATGAGAATTCGGTGCCTCCCATACTAGCTAGACAACACTGTTTATCTAATAAAGTGGCAAGACCCTGCAACTATTAACATGTAGTATGTCACCAGTTTTTTCTGACAGGGAATTAGGTAGATAATATTACTCATGGAAACACAGGTTTATGAAGGTGGAGTGGGGTGGGAGGGGAAGTAACAAAGAGTTTATGGGATAAGAAACTCACAAGCCACAATCATTTTGTGTTTTTCTTTCAATGAAACAAAAGTTCTAATCGGTATCGTGAGCAGCTTGGCGCTCCTCCTCTGCTGGTCCATCCTGCTCCTTCTCCGCTGCTGCTGGTGGGCTCTGCTCCACACAGTTTTGACTGTTTGCAGCTTCTTTTTCGGGCAGTGAGACAGTTTCTGGCTCTGGATTTGCCAATTCCCCTTTCGCTTTCTTCCTCTTCCGCTTCTGGCTCTCCAGGTTCGCTGCCTCTGAGTGCCTGGTTTGCTGGATGCCAGGCAGCGCCATGCCGATGCCAGGGGAAAGGAACATGGAGGGATAGATCAGTCCAGGAGACATCCCTGGGATAAGAAATGGGTTAAAAGCTACAGGACTACTGGTAGTTATTGCGGATTCTGTCTGATTAGAAAATGAACTAGGACCAGGCTTGTCTTCAGTGACAGGTTCTTTTTTCCCATCCTGGCTGCCCTGTTTCTCCTCGTTGGCTTTCTCGGCGCTGGCTGTGCCACCTTTCGTTGTGCTTGTTAACGAAGTCGGAGCGGTTGCGGTGCAAGTCGTCGTCATAGGGGAGTTGAGGAGTCCTCCCACACCGAACATCTGGGGGACGGTGGCCATGCCTGGCAGCATCATGGGCAGCATGCTCAGGGTGCTCTTCACGTCCTCACCAGCGGGCACTGCTGCAAAGCCGGCAGGAAACCCGACCAGCCCGGTCAGAGGGATCCCTTGCATATTTCTCATGTTCTGAAGTCCCACTAGATCCATCCCAGCGATTAGTCCGTTCATGAACAATGGTCCCATTCCTGAAGAAGAATCTGCTACAACACCAGGGCCTTTAAGGAGTTCGCTCCGGGGCCTCCTCCCTCTCCGGCGCGGCCCGGTGTCCCGGAGCACAGGCTCGGTGAGGATGCGATTGAATTTGTTTTCGGGTAAGTAGCCCTGAAAATGAGACATAACAGAGAACACCTGGCAGTTACTACTGCAGCAAAGGGAATCTGGCTTGTCTGTGCCCGCATCTGCATCCCAGATGGTGTTGGCACAGAAGCATTTCCCTCGATGAGATATGGAATTTGAGAGGTACACACAACTTTTCCCCAAGGGATGCTGCCAAATGCAAAACACCCTTGCTCTGCCCTGGCAGGATCCTGCAATCTCAAATGCTCAGGGAGGGGAGGAGGAAGCATGTTTTTCACCCCAGCCCCCAGCACCAGCTGCTTACAGCCCAAGAAGCACCAGAGCAGCATGGTGTCAGCTGCCACTCAGCTCCCTGCCCAGCTCTAACTGTGCCTTCAGGAACAGGTGAAAGAATCTTCTTTGAGATGGGAAGGGCCAAATTTTCAATGCTCTGCAGGACAGCAACGCTAATGGGATGACACAGAGGGTGGGCATGCTATCTGAGCAGTTCCTGGTCAGAGCTTCATGGAGATGCCAGGGAGCATTCAGAAAGCTCTTCTGACAGAAGAGATGTGGGACCAAAACCCAGCAGCCAGAAGTGGGTGAGACCATTTGGTTACACAGAGCAGTGCAGGGGGATCCACAGCACAGCGTAACACTCCCTTTATCAGCATCCTCAACACAGACATTTAAACATTTCCCTTTGTGTTCCCTTGGATTTCACTATCACCACTCTTTGAACCATTTCAAATAATAAATTTAGGTAGGAAAAGTATTTCCTGTTGACACCTGTAGTGCAGAAATGTGATTGAGATGCATCTGGCAGTCTGCTAAGCACAGCATCTGCCCAAGGAGGGAGAACCTTCTGGGAGCATCTCCCACTGGCATGTGGGAGAAGCTACACAGGGCCATGATTGTCCCCGGGCTCTGTGGGCAGAGCCAGCCCCAGCTCCTGCTGGCCTGAGTGCCCAGAGCAGCCGGCCATCCTGCTGCACCCCTCCCATACCAGCACGGGTATGCATTCACCAAAAGCTCAGTGTCGATGGGTGGGGATGATCATGGATGCGGCCACTGGAGCAGGTCACAGGAGACGTGCCCAGGCAGTGTGAGGCACACAGTGGTTTCTGTGGCAAAGAGACTGTCCCCTCAAATCAGGGGAAGGAAGAGGTGTCAGCTCACCTGGGGCTGGCTGCCCGGATGGGGCCCTGATGCCAGCCTGGACATGGAGCTGTTTCCAGGGCAGTGGGACAGAACATGCCAATCTCCAGCGCTAAGGAAAGAACAATTTGGGAACAGTACCAACCTCTAAGCCAATGGATTCACCCTCCAGCCCACACAAACCACTGCAGCCAAAAACCAGGCAGCAGGTGAGCGGGACTGCAGGGAGAAGTCTGGATCAGGCCAGCCCGTGGGGCAGGGTGATCTGGCAGTGCCATGTGGGCCCGAGGGGAGAGTGCTCCTTCTCCACAGGCTCTGCCACACCGAGGCAGGGACTGGTGAATGGACAAGGTGGATGAATGTGGCACACGAGGCTCTGTCCTGCCCCTCTCCCTGCCTGTGCCTGACCCTTCATGCCTTTGGTGGGCCCATGGCTGCGCAGGCAGAGGTCACAGGAGCTGAGGAAAAGCGTCAACCAGAGGCATTTTTGAAAATTTGACCCATGAAAATGCTTTGTCCACACCCTGCTGTCCAGCTCCTAGGGCATTCCTCTTGGCCCTGCTACCCTAAGCATCCCAAGGCTCTCCAGCCAGGCACGCTGAGCCCCACTCCCAGGGCACTGGCCCCCTCTCTCTGTGGCCTGGCCACGGCCCCACCCGCTCTGCCCCAGGGCTGCAGCCATCCCCTCCCACATGCCCAGCCCAGGGCCTGCCTCGCAGCTCCCAAATCCTCACTGGAGAAAGGTTGTGGGGATGGGGAGGGGAAAAGAAAAGATGACATGATACAGATTTCTCCAAAAGCTCTAACTTACTGAAAGCTTAACAATGTCAGCCCAGTCAGCTGCAACAGCATACTCCAAGTTTGCATCAAGCCACCTTGGCAATTCCTTCAATGCTGGTGCCGTGGCTCCCCCTAACTATAAAACACAGCAGAAGGATGACCTCTATTGCAGAGAGAGTTATGTAAAATAATACAAAAAATATGATTACACTTCCCCTAGCTTCTTGCTTGGGGCTGCAATTTGGCTGGGGTGGAGACTCTTGCCTTGCTACACTTGCCTTTCTGCAGGATTTGGTGTGTGCTTGCTGCCTCCTGACACACAGCTCAGGGAGAAAAGGCAGGTTCAGCCTCTGTGGCCCAGCCCATCACCCTCCCAGGTAGCAGTGATGGGAACAGAGCTGCTGAAAAAGCCGTATTTAGAAAGGACAAAGTCCCCAGCTCACCCAGGAAAGGCCAGCATGGGGGCAACAAAGGGGAAAACAGATGTGTCTGAAACAACCTTACTGCCTCATTCTTTAATTTTTCTTTCACATGTGATTAATGTCACATCACCTTCTGACCTTGTACAGTCCTGGGTGTGCTTAAGAACTAAATTTCGGTGCAAAGTACTCCTGAACACCCCTTCTTGTTTCAAAGAAGTGAACATCAGTGCCCTGGAGATTAAACTGAAGGCAAGTAAATCCAAGTTCCTTGCTCAGAAAGCAAGAAAAAGCCCTTCAACTCTTGATTTTCTACAAGCCCAGCAGAGGGATGGGTATTGGTGTGCTCTGGCCTGTACCTCGTAAGGAGGAACAAACCAAAGGTATTTGCAAGGCAACGTTACAATTTGTGGCATACTGCAATGAACTCGAGGGGAACAATCAATTCCAGGATGGGAAGCATATGACAGGGCTGTGCTGAGGGTGGCTTTAAAGCCAAAGGCTGCATCCCATTGCCACGGAGGGGTCTGTGCCCCCTGGCAAGGGATGATTCTCCCACATCCCTTACTTCACACAGACAGTCACTTATTTCACAGGTCTGCATGATCCTGGGCACATGTGTCACAGGATAATGTAGATTAGAGACCAACTCCAGATGTTTGTATCATCCATAGGCTTCTCTGGATTAAATCTCCCCCACAGGTGAGCTCAAGGTCTGCTGATCATTTTGGGACACTGAGGGCAGAGCACAGAACAGGCCTTCGCTTACCCGCCGTCCGGTACCCTTATGTACCACCGGCACCCGCTCCTCTCCCGTCAGAGAGCTAATGTCCAGTTTGTTGGGGTCCTTGCAGCGCTGCCTCCTCTGCTTGGGCTTGTCTGAAAAATTCTGGAGTGCAAACAAGACAATGTTAATGAGACTAGATGGCTTAATGAGCCTGGCTGGCTACAAGCCCTGCAGGAGAGCAGCATGGATGGGCTCCCAAGGGACAGGGAATCCCTGCGGGCTGGGGCAGGAGAAGCACCAGCAGCACAAACTGGTCCCTGCCACAGGATCAGCTCTCAAATGAGCAAAACTGATTTGTGTAGGATATAAAGGGGTCTCCAGTGTACCCCACTAAGAGTGCTCTAGCCCTTTCTAACTCCCCTTCACTCCTGATGCTGCAGGTTTTTATACATGCATCTGTAAACATGACACTGCATACAGCCAGTAAAGAGAGAACAGGTCTGTGTGTGCCACTTGTGTCATTCTTATACAGCCACCTGCTTCTCACCAGCTCAGCTGTGTTGCTTCCTTCCTTTTAGCTGTTTTCACCACAGAGATGCTGCACCGTGTTTCTGTGGAATCAGAGCCCTCTGAACTGCAACCTACCGAGTTAGAGCCGAGTCATTGCACACCCACTGCATGCACCAAGTCCCACTGCCGATGTGCCTGCAGGGATGGAGCATTATGATGAACAACTTGGACAGCATGGGCTCCTGAGAGTCAGAAAAAGACCCAGAATGCAGTTCATCCTTTGAACTGAGCTACTGCAGTACCCCAAAGCCACTCTCAATCCATCCTACCCAGAGAGTAGATCCTGCAGGGCTGGCCTGGGGCACTGGGGGCTTGCTGGGAGCAAGAGCTTCACCAGAGGCACGGTCAGACTGGGTAAGTGCCAGTACTTCCCTGGAAGGCAAGGCTGTTGGGAAGGAGTGAGAAGGCACCTCCACACCTGCTCCTGTGATTCTGGCCCTGGGCACACAGCTGGATGTGTCGCTGGACTTTGAAAAGTGAAGGCCAACCTGCTGAGCAAAGGTTGGGCTCCTCATCCCTCATCTCCAGTAAGCCTCAAAATGCTAATGTCTTGCCTGTACTCCAAGGTCCAGGAAATCCCTGCCTCAGGGAAATGATCCTCCAGGACCAAGATGCAGTCTTTTCTGTTTTACCACCACACTTCTTCCTGCTCTGTTTCATGGCCTGTATCTGCCTATCACACGGTCTAACAGGCTAAGTAAGCTGAAACCTGTAGCAAACCAACCTGTGAAACCAAGAGGTGGAGATTTATGAGACATCAGGAAGAATCAGACTGTGCACCTCACTCTGAGCTAGTGCTTTCTGAGAGCATCCACAGCCACACAGCCACAGCCTGTCAGCCTCCAACACAGCCTCTTTGGTCTGGCTTTTAAAGAGAGAAGGTTTCCTCTTGCCTGGGAACCTTATTTAGTACAACATGACCCCAGGTGAAAAAGAACAGACAGACCTTGAGCACCTTAAATCCATTTTCTCATTTCTGTCCCCATCCATCCCTGGCACTTCTGGAAGACATTGTACATTGGGCAGATGGATGCACTGTAGCTGGAAAACCAACTTTGGGCAACAGCTCAACCAACCAGGGCTCAGCTCCTGGAGGATGCCAGACAGGTACAAATCCAGGGAGCCCTGAGGGTACTGACAGTCCCCCATCTGGGCATGTTTGTATTCTGGGGGAAAGGAGAGTAGTTCTCCAGCAGCAAGTGCTTTTTGTTGCTGTACAGGGGAACAGTGCTCACCTCTTAAACATGTCATGAATCCCTGGACAGCCCCGATGAACACCACAAACTATGTTACAAGAAAAAAACCTAAAACAAAGGGCAACAGACAAAGCAGGCACACACACACACACACACACACACACACACACACACACGTGCCACTGAAGGCCACCCTTACTGTGCCAAAGCTGGGAACATCGAGTGTGTAGTCAGACTGCTGCCGGAGCCAGTCAAGGAGACTCTTATTCGGGATAGCCTTCTCTTGGCTGCCTGCAGCTGGGACTGGCTGTGGAGTTGAGGTAGCAGCAACCGGCCCATCAGGGAGGGGACTGTTCTGAGGGGGCTGTGGCTGGTCTTCCTGAACATCCTGCCGTGAAAGGAGGAGCAGGGAAAGCCCATCAGCAGCATGCAGTGATGCATGTGCACCCTGAGAAGCACAGCTCCCAAAGCAGGCCATCTGCTCCCACCACACAGACTAATCCACATACTCCCAGTGCCTCTTCCTTAAATCACCACCCACCATGACATCACATTTCCACTCCATCCCCAGCACTGGTGGTAGGGAGGGCAGAGAGAGCTGGGAGATGCTTCTGAACTCACAAGGAAACACTCTGATCACCAGGAAGACCATCTTCCCCTTGGATCACTCCCAGGAGTGGTCTAGGGGCACTGGTATTGCTCCATTCTTTGAGTGGACCCCAGAATAGAAGGAGAAAGGGTGCAGTAGGATCTTGTCTTCCTCATCTTCTCTAAATTTAAACATTCCCTGAAGTGGGACAGCTGCTTTTGATAATCCTTTCAAGGATTCAAACACTCTAGAGTGCTGTAAACCAGAGGAATAACTTCCCTTCCTCCCTGAAGTATCTGCTCCTGCGTGGTGCTGCAGAAACTAAACTGTCCTGGAGGAAGCTGCACAATGTCATGGGCAGCAGAGCTTGAAGGGAAGAGCTGGACCATGAAACAAACTGTGCTGAGTCCACTGGGTCCACGTGAAAGGGGGGAGCATCAACCCACCTGCAGCCTGTTTGGAAGAGGCCTCTCCTTCAAGAAGATGAGGTCCATCCCTTCGACATTTTTCCTCCTGCCCCGTCTCCTCCTCATGGCAGCATCATCTCTTCGGAGGCTGCCATTTACAATCTGTCCAGTGACAGGATGGATTAACCCTGCCTGTAGGATGCCAGACAAGTCCATGCCCAGAGAGCTCTGGAGGGCATTCACAGTCCCCAGTTTGGGCATGTTTGTGTTCAGGGGGAAAGGAGAGGGGTTCCCTGGGGACCCATCAGAGGCTCTGGACAAGTCCACCGCCGCCTCACGCCAGCCGTTCAGCACAATGGGGGGATGGACATGGGCTGCTGCCAGCTGCTCCAGGCTCCTCTGTTTGGCATCTCTCTCCAGCTCGAATTCATAAGGTCTCCTGTGCTTCCGCTCGTCTTTTGCAAAGGCAGGGCTCGGGAAACCTTCCTGTGTGTACCAAAGGCACAGAGGGTTATTGCTGCTCCTGCCCAGGGAACAGCTCCTCACACCAGCACTGAGCTAATGGTCATCTCTGCCCCTCCAAGGAGCCCTGAGGGACGAGGGATATCCATGGGCATATCTCTTTCCCTGTGTGGGGATGGTGCAGGAGCACCCTCACACACACTCAGATCTCCCAAGGTGTTATAACCATGGCTGCACTGCCAGCTGCTGGGGCCCCAGGCCACAGCTCCTGTCCAGTGTGACTGTTGGGGACTGGGGCACTGGGACCTGGGGATTTGACAGGGCAGTGCTCCTCGCACCCCTTCCTTTGGAACACCAGTGGGATGTCTGGAGCTTCCAACCACAGCTACCTTCCAGGGAAGGCAGCAGGGTACTGAGAGCACAAGGTGCTCACCAGGAGCTATCACCAGGGAGCCAAGTGCCTTGAGCCGTGTGTCAAATATCCCAGCTGGCACAAAGGGGTCCCACCTAAGAAGCTCCTGAGTACTTCTGGGCAATGTCTCTCCCCAGAGTCTGGGGCCTGTCACTGCCTGAGGGCCCCCCTCACCTTCTGTACTCGTGACATTAAGAGCCCATTACTGAAGCTGGGATCGGGGGCCTCTGACTCGGTAAAGCTGCTCCTGCTGACGGTGTTGCTGGCCATGGCTGGGGCTGTCAGCAGGCTCTGTGACTCAAACTGCTGGCTGGAGGAAGGCCACTTGCCCTTCAGGATGGCGTGGCAGATGTTGTCAATGCGGTTGATGATCACACGGTCCTGCAAACAGAATTGCACGGTGGCAAGCTAAAATTGGAATGACTGACCCATGTATGACAGCTCAGGATTAAAGTCAAGCCCAGCCCAGGTGATCTCAGCTCAGCAGCGAACTGCTTTGGGGGCAAGCATCTCCATCACAGGTGCTTAGGAAGAACACCTTGGCCAGAGCATTAATGGAGTGCACAGAGGAGTAGGAGGCAGAGCTGGAGATGTGTGAACCACTGCTGGCCAGGGCTACTCAGGAACACTTCAATACACACTGTGTTTATTTTAACCTCACCTTAGGCCACTCAGAGAAGGAGTAAAGTGTCTTCTCCTGCAGCAGCTGGGCTATGGTTGGTGCCCGGGCATCGTGAAGATCATCAATCTCCCCAGGCAGGACAGAGGCAGAATTCTTGTTCTCTTCCTCCAAGTACTTCTCTGGACCATCTAAAAAAACAAGGAAGAATAGAGACCACCACCACTCTGACTTTCTCCCCACCTAGAAGTGGGGAGCATCTCCTCACATATTCCCACCCCAATGCCCAGCTGGCTCCACAAAGGTCCCAAACAGTCCCCAAGAGTCTCCAAGAGAAGCAGCAGACCTGGATCAGGGCAGACAGCCCAAGCTGCTCAGGAAGGACCATTACTCTCCTGAGCTGAGTTTGGGGGGCTTGAATTGCAGTAGCCATCCCTAGGTGGCAAGAAGAAGGGCATATGCTTTTCCAAATGGAGCTGCTCAACAGGCAGTGCCCTGTACCAGAAAGGGAAAGGCATCCTGCATTCCATGGCATGCTCTTAGCAGAAGGGCTGCTGGGGCTCTGGGTGGAGAATTCTGAGAGTTCTGCAAATGCAGCCCCCAACACCTTTTTCCCCCAGCTGCAGCAGCTAAAGGGACCTCAGCTCCTATAGATGGGAGGCCACTCCACAGGCTGGCCAGCTCCAAGGTTTGGCTCTGCAGGGAGGACAGCAGGTCCCTCCCACCACGGCTAGAGATGACTGTCAACCTGAGGAAGCTCTCAGGACCATACCTTGGCTCTGGTTGCTGCTGGCCTTCTCCCCGTCATCTCTGTTCTCACACTCCTCTTGCTTTATGCCCTGAGGCTCAGGGTGTGGGGTCTCTGTGCAGCCTGTCTGCCCCTCAGTATCTCCGCCCAAGGGCTCCCCCCTGACACAGGGAGGCTCTGCCCCCTGAGGATCCCCCTGAGGCAGAGGTGTGGGCAGGCTGAAGGGCTGGCTCTGAGCCTGGCTCAGTGATTGCTGCTGGGTGCTCTCCTCATTCAAGCCACAGTCATCCCTGCCCTCTGCCCTGGGCTCCCCCAGCCCCAGGGAATCCCTCTCGCCATTCATATCTTCTGGGCAAGTGTCCTCAGGTGTGGGGAGACCAGAGCTCTGCTCCTCACCCCCCAAGTCATGAGCCTCGGGGTCACAGTCAGCCCTGGTCCTGGGACCATTCAAGCCTTCCACGGCATCTGCTGCAGCCTCAGAGTTATCATCATCCTCTTCTTCCTCCTCATCTTCCTCGCTATGGCTCTGACTTGGCCCCAACTTTGCCTTCAATCCCTTCTCCTGCAGCAGACTGATGAACCTCTGCTCAGGAGGAACCTTTAGCTCATAGTTATGGAGACTGGGACTGTAGAGCCCCACCCCTAGGACTCTTTCCATGGTTCCATGCTCAGGCAGCCCAGCCGCCGGGCTGGCAAGTGCTTCTTTCTGTTCCAAGCTTTTGCCAAGATTCGTTGGGGCACTCTGTGAAGGATTGCTCTCGGGAGTAGAAGGTGAAGGCTCAGCTTCCTCATTCTGATTTTCTATTCGATCAGAATCCACCTGCAAACCCTCCAGGAAGGGAGCCTCTCTCATGGCATCTGCATTGCAGCTGGATGGATCCTCATCCCCCTCCAGCTTGCCCTCAGAGAGTTTGGCAACACTGCTTCCAACATCGGTGCAGCTTGGGCTGTCCCTGGCGAGGGAGCTCTGCTCGCTGGGACAGGCCTTCTCATCGTACATCATGCACACCAGTGAGTCCGGCAGCGAGCTCTCGTCATAGCTACTGGAAATGATGTCCCGCACTTCAGACATGAATGTTTCACAGTTTGCATCCAGTGGGCTGCCCCCCGCCTGGGACATGGTGCTGTCCACGGTTTCTAGCTTGATGTGACTCTCAGCTTCATTCTCCAGGGTGTCACAGGTCTGGTCCATCTGGCTGTACATGGGGGAACTGTAGAGTTTGGAGTTAGATTGGTAAAGGCAGCACAGGGTCTCTGGGCCTGGGAGCCCCGTTCTTTTATGCTGGGCATAGTTTCTGTATGCATCTAGAAAAGACAGCTGGGGGTCGTTCATGATGTAGTAGTCAGTGCGGTTCAGGCCATGCTTGGCGGTGCCGATCAGCAGGTCCCGGTCGTGCTTGCCACACTCCCACCACACGGGCAGGTAGAGGCTGGGCCGGCACAGCTTGAGGCGCTCCTGGAGCTGGGGGCACTTGAGCACCTGCTCGCGCACCTTGCGCAGCAGCTCGATGCGGTACAGGGTCCTGGCAGCACGCTCCTCCGTGATGGGCTCCACATAGATGTCAGGGTCTGGAGGACCTACAGCAGGGACAGCAAAGCCAAGGAACATCATTTGGGTTGGCAGGAGTTCCTCAGAGGCAGTGGCAAGCAAGCTGAGTTTTAACCCTTGCTCACAGTGAAGGTGAGGTGGCACCAGTGCTTGTAGCCACTGTCGAGGCCTCTTTTTGGAATCTCAGTACCTTCCAGGCATATCCCACCAAATGGACACAGGGAGTAAAACCTCTAGACTTGAGCAGATGGCTCAAGAGCAGCACCAGCTGCAGAGGATTTCTGAGTCTTCTCTGAGCTCTGCTCCATAAGCAGCAACAGTGCTGGAGCTGCCTGCCTGGACCTGCAAGCAGAGCGGCTCACAGCACTCTGAGGCTCTGGTAGCCCTTCAGCCCACTGAGAGGGAAGGGCAGCTCGTGCAGCTCTTCTAATGAGGAACACCTACCTAAGGCACAACACACACACACACACACACACACACACAAAGAACTGTGCCTAAGACCAGGCTCCGTGACAGCTCTGAGGCAAAATGTTTTCTGCTGCTGTTAGAAACAAATTGCTTTGTGCTCAAATAGCCTCTAAGGAGCTTTTAATCTGTCATGTCCTGTCTGGTGCCAATTCAGGGCCTCTGCAGAGAACTCAAAGAAAATGGATGCCTTGTGTGCTGGCCAGGCTTCCAGAGCCTCCTGCAGTGGATCTAGGCTCCATTTACCATGCAGCAGAGCTCCACAGTCAGCACAGGCAAAGATGGAATGGACTCTGTCCAATGGCACCAGAGGGATGCTTGGAGAGCAGCAATACAACTCACCCAAACAACCCCCAGCTCTAGCATGGAGCTGTGCTTCGTGTGAGCTCTACTTTTCTCTCACATAAAGAAGTTACTGTCTTGGATAAAACTGGTTGTGATTTCCTGTGAGAACTCTGAGAATTTTGTGAGAGCAGGGGCGGTGTCCATGGGGCTGCTCTACCCTCCCACTGTGCCAGGGAGACACTACATGGTGGGGACAAGGCAGCCAGAAATGCATGACTGCTGCAAGCCCACAGCCTGCCTGACATCTCACTGCTCCCAACTGTCTCTGAAGCTCCTCCATTGCTCTCCTGCTCCACAAGTGCAGTGGAATCCCTTCTACATGGACCTACCACTACCCCTCCATAGGTCATGCAATTTCCACTCACCATCCTCTTTCCACAAAGGGAGACCACAGACATTCTTGCACATGGCCACAAAGCTGTAGAAGTACTTCTCCAGGCTCTCATCGGTCTTCTTCTCCAGTCGAGAGATGGCTCGGAACTGGGTCCAGTCAAAGATTTTTTTCTCTTGGTCATAGATAACCCCAAAGGAGGAGACAGTGCGGTAGAAATCTGCCTGCTCCCTCCTGGTCCACCTGTGGAGCAAGGAGGAGACAGAACACCAGTGAGACATGTTCTGGGCCCAGAGCAGGCAAAGCACCAGGCAGAGAGCCTCAGAGAGTACAGTCTAGCTACTGACCAACAGTCGTGACAGAGGTGTCCAGGAGGAGCACACTGGGGACATCACCACAGCCCAAGATGCTCTGCCCTGTGGTGCACAGGGAGGAGGAGCAGAGACCACGGGCCTGCTGGCTCTCAACTCATTGCTGAAAAAACCCTCTTGGCTGTTTCTTGGCTGAGTGAAGCTCTGGGCTCTAGTGCCAACAGGGTGCAGGCTCCAGCAGCTTCTGTGGAAGCACAAACCTATCCCATCTATTCCCTTTCTGCAACATCAAGTTGTTTCACTTCCATGGAAAGGTCAGTTCTCTGTACCAGGAATTACAAAGGAAGGATATGCAGACACAGTTTTCATCCAGCCTTTTCCAGAGGGAAACTGAGACTAGGGCTTGCTGCTGTAAGGGTCCTAGTAACAAACACCACTCACCTTACTGACTTACTGTCACACCACTCCCCACCTCTCTCAGAGGACAGTGGCAGTGGTGATGGAGGAGTTCAGTTACAGCCCTCTAAGAACACAAATTTCATGCTGGCTTGGACCCTCTGAGCTTTCACCTTGTGGAGATCACTCAAAGGACAGAGATGGTGAAATGTCCTGGGCAAATACAGCCCCAGGCAGAGCCCAGAGAAACAGAACAGAGAACAGACCTGGGTGCACATACCAGGGACAGGGCAGAAAAAAGGGGAGCACTGAGGCCTGAAGAAAGCTTCCAGTCACATCTCAGCCTCTGAATTGCAGCTCTGAGCCAGCACCAGCAAGCAGCTGAGACATGTCAAAGGAAAGTAGACAGGATGACAACATCTACAGCACTCTCCAACTGCCCAAAATACGCCTGGGCCAGCATTGCCACTCAGGGGCTGCAGTCACGTTTCATTTAAAAAATGAGAACAGGAAGAAAGTTAATAAATATATTAATGATCCAAATCAGGGAGCTCAATGATGAATTTGTCAGAAGGCCTCAAATTAATGGCCAGTGTAAAACTCCTGTAAGGCAATCTCTCCTAGAAAAAGCCTAGAGAATTAAGGAGCAGGAGACACAAGGCTGTTGTGATGTACACAGCACAACCATTGATGCTCCCACCCTGAAGAAGGGATGGTGCAACTGCAAGAAGTCCAGAAAAAGAGGAAAGGGAATGTGTACTGGAACAGTTTCTACACAAGGAGTCCAAGAACAGAGCACAAGGCAGCACACATACCATGTGGTTACATGGGTCCTGCGGAAGGGACAAGTTCACAGGAGGCAAAAACATTGAGGGCTGGTGACCATAGAGAGTCCCAGTTCCAGGGTGGCATGGGAGACCGGCAGCAATGGCAGCAGCCATGTGCACACCCTCACAACGGCTGCAAAGAGCCACCCAGCATGCTGGGACAGTCCCAGCTCCCTCCCACTTACTGGGACACAAATGAAATGGGAGCACAATGCAACCAGGATATGTCAGCACTGGGCTCCAGAGGCCATGAGCAGGTGGCAAAGCCAGTGCTGAGAGCCACAATGGTTGGAAGGGCATTGCTCATGGGCTGTGACAGTGCTCATCGGTCATTCTCATCCACAGTGTGTCCCAAGGACAAAACTCTCCTCTGCTGAGACTGACCCTTGGCCCAGCAGACACTGGGTTTGACCCCCAAAGAGCTGTCCCCCCATTTCCATTCAGTGTCACCACTTGCTACCCACAAACTCTAGTTTGCACTGAAGGCTGCCCCCCAGCTGGGCTGGCTGCTGGAGCAGCAAGGCTCCCATGGCTCAGAGCACATTCCCAGCCCAGCAAGGGCCCATGTGACTCCATGCCCTGGGCAGCTGGCAGCACAGACAGCTCTGGTGACATTTACCTGGGTCACTTCTGAGGCCAAGGAATTCAAGTGGGCTAAATCAGCTTTGCAAAAGCTCCTCTGCTGCACTACCTTTTCTGCATCTCTTTGTTCACCGAGTCCATCTCGGAGGCTCTCCGGAACATCTCATCCTGCAGCCAGTAGCCATGGTTACCAGGCACCAGCATCTCGGTGCGGGGAGGCAGCTCCTTGCGGTTGCAGCGCTGGTAGACGGTGACGAGTCGCCGCAGTCTGGCCGTGAGAGCAGAGGAGACAGGCCAGCAGGATCTGTCTGAGTCGGAGCCATCCTGGGCTTCAAACATCAGCAAGGACATTAGAATTTAGAACACACACAAAGCCACAGATTCCCACATCCTCTGGCAAGCTCCAAGAGCTACCTTCTGCCTCCCATAGAGAGCATCAGCAATTGTAGTCACGAGTAGGGGGCCACATGACCATCCCTGGGCCTGCAGGCTAACAGCCTCATCATGTCTTAGCTTCCTCCAGAGACAGTCCAGAGGCTGAGATCAGGTAGGAATGATGGCTCCAGGCCAGGCCATGCATGGGAGAAGATTGCAGCTCCCTACTCAGCAGTGGGGCCAGCCAGCCCACTGCATGTCCCAACACTGCCCACTGCAGAGACCTCACACACTCATCTCATGCAGACAACTGCATGAATAAGAGCAGGCTAATGGCTTCCAGTCATCCTAGGTAGCTTTGGCTGGAATCACTTGGAACCCTGGCTGTCCTGCCACAGGGCCCATCCATGGGTCACCTGCGAGTCTGTGCATGATGGCCCCTGTCCACGTTGAGCTGCCTCACCCACTAACACAGAGCAGATGTCCCTCCAGCCCAGCAATGTGTTCCTCCCACCAAGCAGTGCCTGGGGTAGCACTCAGGCTCGGCTGTGCTATGCCAAACCCATGGACCACAATGCAGGAGACATGGCCTCACCTGTCGCTGGCTCGTCCCGCTTCTCACTGGCTTCACCCACCCCAGCAGCCACAATGTCCTGCAAAAGGAAACAATCAGAGAGGGTTCAACGCCACACAGAACCCCCTGCACCCACAGCCCACCCATCCTTGGCAGGGTGTAGGGTGTGGGACAGGCAGGGTTTTGTGTCCAGTGCCCTTGGGCTGCAGATGCTGGCTGTGCTCAGCACATGGGATGAGAGGTGACAGCTCAGAGAGGCCATTTTGGGCCTGGAGGGAAGGATCACCACAGTGACAGAGGCTGTAGTGCTATAGTGCTCAGGACAGTAGCAGTGTGACTGCTTCCACTGTTCGAACAACTCCTGCACTCTCCTGTGCTGCCTCAATCCCTGATCTTCCTCTCCCCCAAGGCCATTTCTTTTGGGACATCACTGACACCTCTTCCAGGGCTCCACGTGGCTTCTGAAGCCAACCAAGAGTGAGAACTAGCATTCCTGGAATCCCCAGTCCTCAATACCCCTCAGCTCCTCAGGAGGAAGATGCTGCCCAGGTCCACAGGCAGCACAGAGCAGCACAGCAGAAGCTGTGCTCCAGGGAGCAGAGGCAATGCACACAAGATGGGGCACACCCAAGGCAGACCAGCCATGCTAGCTCCCTAAGGCCTCGCAGCAGAGCTCATGGAGCTAAGCCTGCACCGCAGGGCAGGCTGGGCAGCATCAGATTTGTATCTACCACTGTAAATCCCACTCACCTCCTGTTTTGACAGCCCCTCCAGCTTTTCTCCGCTGCTCTCTTCTTTTTCCATGCTGCCCCTAGGTGAGAGAGTGAACAGTCCCTGGTAGTGGCAGCATAGGCCCTGTGGCTGTGCCAGTTCTCAGCACCAAGAAGTGAAGAATTGGTACTCATGCCATCCCTCCACCTCATATTAGGGACCAGCTCCCTTCTGCCCTCCCCTCTGCATTCAGAAGCACAGCCTACTGCCTCCCTCCACCACACTGCCCCAGGAGTGAGCCAGGTTGCTGCAAGAGCTCGGCTCCACTGCCCTGCTCACCTTTCAGCAGCATCCTGTGCCCCATCGTTGACGCCCTGCTCGGCAGAGAGCAGCTTCTCATCTGGCATGCCCACCTTCTCCAGGAAACACAGCGCTGGGTCCGCCCGCATGGCGTTGTACCGCTCGTAACCTGCCACACCATCAGGGCAGACACACAGCAC
The DNA here is from genome assembly GCA_009812075.1 of Sialia sialis. Lineage (NCBI taxonomy): Eukaryota > Metazoa > Chordata > Aves > Passeriformes > Turdidae > Sialia > Sialia sialis. The sequence continues at coordinate 628,787 of VRYO01000532.1, forward strand.
AGAGCAAGGCTGAGCCTGGTTCACAAAATCCTCCTGCTCCTGGGACACAGCTCCCCACCTGGCTCTCACTCCCTCTGTGCTGCCATGAGAGCAATTTTCACCCCCAGAAATTCACAACACTTTCCCAAAAGCTGCTAATGCTCTGCAGCCCCTGGGCAGCAGGCAAAGGCAAAGATCAATCTTCCCATCCCACCCAGCAGCAGCACAGCCACCATGCAGGGTGCAGCTGGGGCACACAGCCTGGTGTCCCCTGGAAACCCCACCGGGACTCCATGAGAAGGCCAAGAAAAGATCTGTGCCTTTCTCCTTGGCCTCACACAGCAACTGCACACTGCTCTTGGCAAATCAGTCTGCCACGAGGTCTGCCATGGGCACCATGGGGTGCCTGTTCCCCACCCAAACATGCTGCTGGCACCTGAGGAGAGCTGTCCTGGCGCTGTGTGGCAGTGGAGCATGGCCATAGCTCTGTCCCTTGCACTGACATGACATCCCCTCCACTACCAGGGATACTCATTCCCTCACACACCAGCACCCACCAGACAGCTGGGTACACACCGTGCTTGAAGACGCCAATGAGCAGGGATTTATCAGCTTCAGCATTCCACCAGTCCACTGGGATCTCCACGTAGTCAATGTCTGGCAGCAGCACATCCAGCTCCCTGTGGCAGACATGGTATGAACACCCCTCTCCCAGCCTCACCAGACACTGAGGGGCACTGGGCACAGCTCAGAAGGGACAGGGGGAGGCAGGAGCCACCACTTGCTGGCTTGGGGACAGCTAATGAACATGGGCCTGAGGCCCCACCATGACACAGTTACACATCTCCCTGCGGTCATAGAGCTGGAGCCTTGGTTCCACCACAACCTACTGCCCTCCTGCTCCTCTTTCTCCAGAGCAACAGGTGCCCTCAGCCTCTCTTCCCTCCCACCCAAGCAACACCAGAGGACTGAGGATCCTGTCTTACCTGAACAGCATCTCTAGAGGTAAAACACTTCACACCTACCAACCTCAAAAGAACGGTATCTCCCCACATACATTAGTGCTCATGGAGCTGTGCTGGGGAAGGTAGCAGCCCCTATTTGGGGAAATTAAGCTTTTAAGCTCAGCATATCACACTTCTTTAAGAAGCACTGAGAGCTGAGTCTTTGCAGAAAGGTCAGGAGCTTGCAGGCTGCAGGCTCAGTACCATTACAGAGCCTGTGGATCCCACTGTTCCCAATTCTGGGAAGGACTGCAGGCCACAGCGATGGGGCATGCTCTGTTCTGAGGCCTGGCCCTGAGACTGGGAGCAATCTCTGTGGACTCCCACTTTGTATAAGGGCCCGTTTGTCAAGCAGCACACAGAATCATTTTCCTGCAGGGTGTCCCTGTAGGTCCCCACCACCCCCAGGCTGGTGTTATTACAGCCTCAGCTGCCTCAGCAGGGCTGCCATGGCTGCAGTCTCTGCACAGGCAGGGTGGCTGCCTGAGGGTGCAGTTTTGCCTGAGGAATGCCTGGGGTCTGATTCATCTGGAGCTGCAGAGAGCCCAGATGTGGATGGGTCAGATACCCGTGGCAGTGCTCAAGCCCGAGAAGCCTCGCAAGGGTCACCGTTAGGTCCCTACCTGGCAGGGGTCCCCTCAAAGGCTTTATCCGCAGCCTCCCCCAGCACTTCAGCCTTCAGGTAGTAGAGCATTCGCACCCGCAGCAGAACCCTGTCCCGGGCAGCAGAGAGGTCAGCAAGGCCAGTGAAACCTGCTTGACACCACGTTTTCCCACTGGAAGCACCCACTTTGTAACGCAGGCCAGGCAGTGACTGTGCAGTGTCACACTGCCAGCCCTGTGACCTGCTGGCCAGAGGACATGGCTTCCATGAGCTGGAGGGAATGAGGGTGATCCTTTGTGGGCTGTGAGCCCTTCACAGCCCCCTCCCATCCTCCCAAGACTAAAGGCCCTCAGCCCACTGTCTCCATGAGTACACCTGGGCTCCTGCAAGGGGGAATGGTTTTAAACTAAAAGAGGAGAGATTAGATGTTAGGAAGAAATTCTTTACTCTGAGGGTGCTGAGGCCCTGGCACAGGTTGCCAGAGAATCTGTGGCTGCCCCATCCCTGGAAGTGTTCAAGGACAGGTTGGACAGTGCTTGGAGCAACCTGGGATAATGCAAGGTGTCCCTGCCCTTAGCCAGGGTAATGTCATAAGATGTTCCTTAAGGGTCCTTCCAACCCAAACCACTCCATGATTCTATGACTCACTTGTTGCAGTGTTGTTTGAGGTGCTTCTTGTAGCTGTCATCATGGAGCACCACCTCAGGGTTGCAGGTGGCAAGCCAGTCTGCATTCTTTATCTCAGGAAGCAGCATCTGGTTCTTTGTCTTCTTCCCCTTCCTGCCTCTGGGCACCGGTGCTGATAAGCCTGTAACAGCAAGTGGCAGCCAGTGAGCACCACAGGCACGGTGGGCATGGCTTGGCACTGCCACCAGACACCTCTGGCACTGCAGGCCAGGTGGGGCAGCAGAGCCAGGAGCTGGAGGAGCCCATGCAGACATCCCAGCTGCAGCCTGGAGAGCCAAGGAGAGGAAGAGCACAGGGCTAAACGCATCTCTGTGAAAAACTTGGGGATCACCACAAAAACTGAACTGCTGTGTGTTCTCAGTGCAATGCTGAGCCCAAATAACAACATGGCCCTCGATGTATAAAAGTATCACACAGAAGAGATGAAGCATGAAAAGGACCTTCGTGCTGGGCACAGCCCTTGGAGACTTAGCCACTACAGCCACCTCTGAAGGTCACCCTGTGGGGACAGTTATTTGAGACAAGAAGCTCCCAAATGATCAAAGAGCAGCAGACCTGCTGATCTGATCTGTAAGGGCTGTTTCTTACATTGTGCACCTGGAACCAGGCTGGGGGGATCTGGATTGCTGCAAGGGGACTAAGGTAGCAATGGGAAAGGGAATGCAGTCTCATATGCCTGACAAAGATAAAATGAGATCCAGTGGCTGGAGATGAAAACTAAACACATTTCAACCTTGAAATAAGATGTGAGTTCACAGCAGAAAGTGGAAACAACTCCTGATGGGGTCACTGTTTTTGGAATCTCCAGAGAGGGATAAGCTGCTTCCCTGGGCAGCTGGTCTTGAGGTAGGAACAGCAGACATGAAGGAGAAAGGATGCCTGAGCAGTCCCATCCCATCTGTCTGGTCTTGTGACACCACTAAAGAGGAGAAAGCATCACCATATCATCAACCTGCATAAGGTCTGCAGCTCCATGACAGGACAAGAGCTGTAGCCCAGCTGGCTGCTGACCACCAGGCCTCCTGTCCCCAGCACCAAAAGGGCCTGATGAACTCTGGGCAAATGCTGCTTCCTCAGCAGTTTGACTGCTCCAAGATGAAAGGCAGGATGGTGCTCGATCAGACAGAGCTCTGAGTTGGACTGTCTGAGTGCTGTGCTCACTTGTGATCCCACAGATGTGGGATTGAGAAGAGCTCCAGGATGCCCCAGCAAGGGCTGAAGGTTGCTGCTCCTTTCTGCACAGCAGGAATGGGACATGACTTGCCCATTCAGCCCTCTGCAGACACAAGTGGTACCTGAGGCTGCTTGGGGAGCCACAGCAGTTACTGCTGAAGGACTTCCTGACTGAGGCAGGAGCACTGCTCTGCACTGCAATGTATTGCTTCTTCTGCTCTTCTCCAGCTCTTGATGACAGGCTAAGATGTCATTGCTCCTCTGGCCCAGAAAACATGGAGGTTTCACAAGTGGGAAAAGCCATTCTAAAGAGTTGGTGCAGAAGCTCCTGGTCGCTTTGCTGGTCAACATTCAATGTTCTTGCACTAAAACAATCTTGACTCTCTGCTGAAACTGTGGCTTGTTTGTCACTTGGAATTATCTAAATCAAGCACACTCATACCACTTATTTATTTCTGACTCTTGTTCTGCTCCCCACAGGACTCTTCAAGCCCACTCTCAGGGCAGGGCTGTGTGGCAAAAGCAGGAAGCAGCACTGCCAAAGTGACTGCCATTGCAGGAGGTGACTGGAATAACTTACGGCAGCCACCAAAAGCCACATCCTCAGACTTCATACTGGAAAAACTAGCTGGACACTTCCAAGAAGAAGGAAATTATGATGTTGGGTTTTAAGCACCAATTATGATATGCTTGGCACTCAGCAGCATCACTGCTCCAGAACAGCCTTGCCTGTGCTTCACCATCTGGAAACAGAAGTCCCAGGTTTCAGCCCAGCTCCCTGATGTCAAAAGCAATCTGGAGAGTTCCAGCCCCCTCACTATTCACCTTATGACACAGATCAAAAGTACAGAAAAGCAGCACATGGCTGCTGGGCTCTGACTCTCTGAGGGACACTGTGGCCTCCCCCAGTCCCACTCACCTGTCCTGAGAGCCACAGGATGCAGGCACTGTGCTGCTGCAAGGTCAGCCAGAGCCCTCTGACACCGCAGGCAGTGACCACACGTCCCAGGCCACACCAGGGAACCAGCAGCCACTCTGGGCTCACAGATGAAGACAAAGGCCCCATGGTGCCTCATTCACAGGGTGGGTTCTAAGGCTGCCCCAGCCCCAGGGGAGCCTACAGAGAGCAGCCACTGTACTGCAGGTGGGGAGGCCAATCTGCAGTGTCCATCAGAGGCAGAGCTAGAGCCAGAGGGACAGCAGTGCTGGGAAGCCTTTGGGTGACCTGTCTGAAGCTGAGGATACACTGAGAACATCTACACATCAGAATACAGACACCTTTAGCCAACAGGTACAATTACAGATCTGACAGGTGACATATGAACCTCAGACACACTGCCTCTGAGTTGAGAGAGCATAGCCAGGCCTAGGACAAGGGTCCTGCTACACAGAGTGAGAGAAGGCAGCATCACCTGGGGAGCACTATGCATTGCATAAGTCTCAGGACAATCAACACTGCCCCTTCACTCATCAGGGCAGGCACTGCAGACTAGTAAGTCTAGGACAAGCACCATGACAAGGGGAAAAAAAGCTGGAAATCAAAAAATCACAGAATATTCTGAGTCAGAAGAGACTCAAAAGGATCATTGAGTCCAACTCTTAAGTGAAATGGCCCATATGGAGATCAAACCCACAACCTTGGTGTGAGATGGATGCCCAAATGCAGCTCCAGGGTCCTATATCATGTTCATGCTGTGGCCTGGGAGGCCCTGAGTAGCAGTCTGAGGCATGTCCTTGCCCTGAGTGGAATCAGCACCCTCATCCCTAACACACCAAACATGTTCATAAGATGCTCACAAGCTCACTGCCCAGCATCTCCCTGCACAGGGGAACCTCAACAGTATTCACAGGCCAGAGAAGACTTAGCAGTACCTCTGATCCCACCATAAAGCTCTCCCTGCAGTGAAAGCCAGAAAACAGCCTCCCTCACTTAACCAGTCTCTGCTGCTGGCTTTGAGGGTCAGCTTCATGGAAGCCCCTTTCTCTGTGAAGAGAATGCAGTGCTGAAGCACAAACACTTGCAGACTGTTTCCATCAGCTCTGCTTTGAAACCTGCAGCCTCAGTCCCTTAGGCTGGCACAGGGCAATGGGTACAGATGCAATGGCAGAGAGAACACGCAATACCTGAGTGATTCTGCAGAGCCTGATTCTGGCCGTCCTTCGTTGGTGTGATGAGGTCCCAGATAAAACTCTTAATCTTCTCATCCCCCTTGTAGTGTTTGACACAATACACCAGCAAGGCCCGACAAATCATCTCCATGTCCTTCTCATTCAGGTGCCACTTGAACCGCCCGTGGGTCAGGATATCTTTCCAGCGTCCCCAGCTGAAACAGCAGGAACACAGAATAAACACTCCTGTGCAATTAGAGACCTTGCTGGCACCTCTCTTCAGGAGCTCTTCTAGGGGCACAGCCCTGCCAGATCCCCTAGATAGGGATGTTTTGCCCACGCATTACAGGAGCAAAGAGGGAGAAAGATTTGCAGGACTGAACAGAGCAGAGCTAGGAGCAGACTCTGGAAGTGCCAACTGCCAGTTCATGCTTTGTCCTTCTAACTCTTCCTCCATCTCAAACCTTCACTTAGTGCGTGGGTCCCACCAGGGAGGTCACTGCTGGGAAGGAGGCAACACAGCAAGCAGGACAGACAGGAAGTGTTTGGTGCAGCCAGTGGCCACACGGGCATTGGGGCAGCTGGAGGCTGTGGCTATACTCTCACAGGGGTGAGACTCACCCAAATATGAGCAGGTTCTTCTCCACACGGAAGCACTCAGCCCGCAGGTACCGCCGCGTCTTCTCGTTAAAGCGCCGCGAGCGTGTGGGTCGCTCATCTGAGTCGCTGTCCAGCTCAGAGAATTCCATCAGTTCATCCTCTTCGAAGGAGTTGTAGTGTTTGGTTTGCTTCCGCACCCGGGGTCTGTCGATGACCAGGCTCTCCTGTGACAGACAGGGCAGAGAGCGCTCTCAGGTAAAGGCAGCAACACTTATATGTGCTCTTCTGGCCCCTGTCACCTGGGCTCTGCTCAGCCTCTGGCTCCTGGCTTGCCAGCCCTGTGGCTGATCATCACCTTCCCACTAGATACCTGCTTCAAGTTACATGTGCGCAGCTCTGTCTGCACAAGTGACAACTCCTGACCAGCACAAAATTCAGCCTGACAGATGACAGGATGAAAATCAGCCCCTGTGTGTCCAAACTACTGACTGCCAGCAGCTGACTCAGCTCTGAGTCACTCTTGGCCCTCTTCACTGCCTGTGCCAAATGCTGTGCTGAGCTGAAGGCAGTATAATCTCTGTGTCAGGGGGACAGGTGGACTGGAACAGAAAAGGCAACTTCCAAGAAGGTGCAGGAGGGAGCAATATGAAATTAAATAGGATGTAGCTACTCCCTCTCCTTACCCCACCCTGTTGAATGAATTAATGCCATGTAAAATTGCCTGGATTTCAGGCACATAGGATACACACACACACACACACTCTCCCACTGCTCCAGCTTAAGCAGTGAGCTCTGCAGAACTGCAGGGCCTCCCTCCTGCTGCTGTCTACAACCATCTTGCTGCACTGGAGCCAGTGGCAGCACCCTGTGCCTCCTACCTCCAGAGGCACCCATCTGCCCTCATGAGAGGCAGCTCCAATCTCTGCCCTCTGTGACCAGGGAATGACTGTAGCTGCATCAGGAAAAGGTTCTTCCCCCAGAGGACAGTTGGGCACTGAACAGGCTCCTCAGGGAATGGGCACAGCCCCAAGGCTGCCAGAGCTCCAAGAGCACTTGGACAATGCTGTCAAGCAGAAGGTGGGATTGTTGGGAGTAGCTGGGAATACACACTGAGTACCCTAAAAGATCAGAGAGATATGGACCAACACATGGCTAAATAAATCAGGGCTTTACACAGCATTCATGGGTCAGTCTTCCCTTGCAGTAATCCTTGACCCCCAACACAAACCTCTTCAGAAGCCCAGAGGAAGCGTGCAGCTCTCACTTGGACACCAGGCCACATAGTGTCAGATCAGTTGTAGAGCACATGGGCCACAAACTGCACCCTACCTTTTCATTCTTGGCATCTGTATCGAGTTCTGCTATCTTGGCCCACTTCTGCCAGAAGTTGGGATCATCTAAGGAAATGTCAGTTCTGTTTCCTGAGGCTACAAAGCTGGCCTAGGAAAGAAAGAAGAGGAGTGAATAGGGTGCAACCCACCATCCAGGTGTGCTTTCTCCCACACAGAGGTTCCCCACATGCCTGTCTGAGTGCACAGTCTCGCTGCTGTTGGATGTTACACCCTAAGATGATACATCCCAGAGGGTTCTTTGTTTGCCTAAGGGAGCTGAACCCCTCTGTTCTGCAGTCATGCCTGACTCACTGTAAATGGAGCCTGGGTTGTGCAAGAGGAGGAGGGACAGATGGCCCTTAGTGGCCCCAGCAGGCACCAGCCAGAGCATAGCAAAGAGCTGGCTCCTCAGGCTCTATCTGGGGGTTTTGTCAGGCCCCACAGCACTCAACTTCCATGGCACAGCACCACCTGGCTTTGAGCACTGTGCAGCCCAGCAGCTGGATCCTGCCACCATGCTGGGGTCCCTATGGAGAGCCAGATCTCATGGCTGAACCCTCCTAGGCAGCTTTCCATCACCCATCAGGCTGCTGGCCCCTCCTCAATGCTCTGCTGACCACCAGATAGGAGACCACACCAGCTGCAGTGCCCCAGCACAGTGACAGTGAGTGCTGTCACTCCTGAGCACAGGGGGACAGCAGAGCTTGGCCTCCATATGGACATGTCTCCACACACAGGTAGGAGGTTGGCCAATCACTACTGCCTTGAATGTTCCCCATCCTTGACCCCCAAAGGAAATCCCCCTTCCTTCCCAGTGGAGTACAGCACACCTTTGCAAAGGTGGAGCCCTTCCCTTCAGACTGGATCGTGATGGTCTGTGTCCTGCGCTGGAGGATCTGATCAATATCTTCCTCACAAAACTTCGACCCCTCGTCCTCCTCATCCATGAGTGCACCGTAGGCGCCCTTCCGCAGCAGGTCCTCCACCTCCATCTTGGAGAGCTGCTGAACCTGCCCAAAGCACAGGGGCATCACCAACCTGGAGAGCATCCATGACCACTGCACAACAGGAGAAGGCTCCTCCCTCTGCTCCAGGAGAAAGGGCCCCAAGCCAACCCACACTTGCTGTTGTTAAAGCAAAGAGGTCACTTCAAAACTCTTCCTAAGGGACTGTCAGGGACTGTTCAATCCATGCCACCCCAGACATAGCATCACATCTCCCCTATCCCCATGGCAGTGCAGGAACAGCCTGGCAGGCCAAAGAGCAGCAGTTCAATTGTGTGGGACTGGGTTCTTCCTCCCCAAAGCCTGCCCAGTCCCTGCTCTGCAGGGGAAGGAGGAGAGATCTCTTTCAGAGACTCCCACCTGGACCTGCTCCAGCAGCCAACGTACCCCATTGGTGCTGCCCTTGCGGTTGATATCCTGCAGCACAGCTTTATCCAGGCCCAGCTTCAGGCTGGCCTTGTCAAACATCTCCCGCTCATAGGAGTTCCTGGTGATGAGGCGATAGACCTTCACGGCCTTGCTTTGCCCGATGCGGTGGCAGCGAGCTTGAGCCTGTCAGTGCAGAGGCACAGTGTCAGCGCAGGGCCCAGCTAAATGAGGACCATGTGGCTTGGTGCCCCCTGCATCAGCATCTACACTCACCCACCTGACCCACCCACCACAGCACCCTCACTTCCTGCCACAGCTGACTTGGCAGGGCTCTGGCACAGCCTGCACAGCTGTGGAGCAGGAATAGGAGATCCCAGCACCCCCAGGCAAGGACACAAAGCTCAGGCTGGAGCCTTGGCTCTCTGTGGATGTGGCACACAGCACCGTACCCACTCCAAACCCAGGTATGGACACAGTGTCGCCTGCTCTGTGGCCCATCTGTGCTTTCAGAGCCACACTGATCTCTCCCACGTCCTGTTCCCTCTGCCCAAACTCCTGCCAGCTGTCCTGGCATGGCACCTCACGTCCAGTACAGCTGGTGCTACTGCCCTGCTCTCCCTCCCTGGCACAAGTGCTAGGAGCTGTGCCTCAGGACCTCCTGACAGCCTGGCCCTGCCCAGCCCATCACCTGTAGGTCATTCTGGGGGTTCCAGTCAGAGTCGAAGATGATGCAGGTGTCGGCAGCTGTCAGGTTGATGCCCAGCCCACCTGCCCGTGTGCACAGGAGAAACACAAAGCGATCCGAGTCGGGCTTGCAGAAGCGGTCGATGGCAGCCTGGCGCAGGTTGCCGCGCACCCGCCCGTCGATGCGTTCATAGGTGTACCTGCTCAACAGGGGGAGAGGTTAGAGCAGAATCACAGCAGGGCCTGAAGAGGCTGTGGCTTTCAAATCCCTTTCTGCTCCTTCCCCTAGGTTGTGTGAGCACACCAGCCAAGACTTATTGGCAGGACCTGTGTCAAGGTGGAGGCCCAGGCCTCGTCAGCCTGTGTGCACTGTGGTTGTTCCCAAAATTGTATCTTTTATGATGACAGAATCATCACAACCCCATGTATGATGCATGGATATGGGGCTCATGGGAACCAGGTCTAAGGGAAGATCTACTTCCACCTGGTTGCTCTGAGGACTAGTCCCAGACTACACAGAATGAAAGGGCTAAGCTGCTTAGCTCTGGAGTCTCCACACCTACCAGCAGTATGTGGAAACTCGGAGGATCCATCAGTACATGGGCATGGAATGGACAAATCCCCACTCTGTGTTGTTGCTACTCTGTGTGCTGTGCACAGAGGCACTGTGGAAGAGCCATGGTGAATGCTGGAGTCTGTACTAACCGTCTCTGGATGAGATAGTCTTCCAGGATGTCAAGGCAGCGCACCATCTGCGAGAAGATGAGCACCTTGTGCCCACCAGCAATCAGCTTGGGAAGCAGCTTATCAATGAGCACCAGCTTCCCAGCTGCCTGGATCATCGCCTGCAGCTGGAAGTCTGGTGCCTCTGGGCAGTGTGTTTTACGGAAGTCTTCCAGGATCTTCTCTTCTGCCCCTGCCAGATGAAAAGGGATGTGAGCTCTTGGCAAGGCCGGCAGTGCAGCTGCCTAGGGCAGCAGCAAGGGACCACATGAGCAACAGAACCCATGCAGTCAGAGCTAGGGAAGCTGGCTAGAAACCTTCTGCACACCCTCCACACCCTCCACTCCTGTGACTAAACTTCTTCAGCGCTCACACCAGCTCTTGGCAGAACAAATCAGGTTGGGACGTTCGTCCTGTATCAGAACATTCTCCAACACAGCAAGCCTCAGGAGACCCTGAGGTGCCCCTCAGCAAGCAGCCTTTGGAGAAAGCTGGGCTGTGTGAGAAGGCAACAGGGCAGAGCACTGCCACACCATCAGCAGATGGCACAAGGCATGAGCTGGTTCCCCAGATGGACAAGTTCTGTTGGGAGCGAAGAGTAAATGTTGCAGTGATACCTGTGTGTCCCCCCACACAACTCCTGTGCACAGCTCTCACCATTGATGAGGTACGGGTGATTGCAGCACTTGCGCAGCTCCATCATGGTATTGATGAGGTTGGGCATATTGTGCTGGTTGGCACCCTTGGAGAGGAAGGAGAAATTCTTCTCCAAGATGGCCCGGTAGTATTTCTTTTGGATATTGGTCAGCTCCACCTCAATGATGGTCTCCTGCTTGGGTGCCAGATTCTTCTCTACATCATCCTTCAGCCGTCGCAGCATCATGGGCTTAAGGATGGACTGCAGCTTCTTCACCTGCAGAGCAAGCACAGACACTCACTGCCCTCCCTGCAGGGCAAGCACATGGGCCCAGCAGAGGGGCCTGCAAGACTGGAACCTCCCCACACTGCAAACCCACTAGAGGGGACTATGGAGCAGCTGCTCAGCAGCCACTCAGGACAACTTCAGGGAGTGGAGTCTTTGGGGCAGGCATGACCAGTCCACATGCCTTAGGTGTCTGATGCAGGAGGAGAGCTGAGAGTTTGGATGGTAGCTGAGATAGTGGATGATTAATGTGCCTGTGCCTGCTCCCACAGAATGACAACCTTTGTGCAATTTCCACATTCAAAAGGCAGCTGGACAGCTCAGGCAATGAAGCAGTTTCCCATAACCCACACTCAAGGAGAGCTTTGGAGGAAGGCCCTCCAGGAAAACCTGACAAGGGTGACTGACACATGGACTTACTGAGCTCCCCATTCCCCCTCCACTCTTGTTGGTCTCAGGGACAGAGACCAACAGGATGGGAGAGGCAGGTGAGCTGTTTTACCCAGGCATCCAAGGGCAGCAGGGAGACAGTTGGGAGCAGACTACTGCCTTGGCAGGGACGGGTCTCCTCTCCCCAGAGCAGCACTGGGGACTCTGTCACAACTTTGCTTCTCCTGGCACAAGGAGTCCTATCCATTTTCACAAAGCACATGTCTGAAGGCATGCCTGGTTTGGTCACCAGGTGTCCCAGTGGCCTGTGCTAAGTCACTGGTATCATTCTTCCAGGTACCTGCTCCTCTGTCTTCAGGTCTCCAAACTCTTCCAAGAAGGCTGTCTCTGAAGGGAACTGTTGTGGTTCCAGAAAATTTAGGAGGCTGAAGAGCTCCTCTACCGAGTTCTGCAGGGGGGTCCCCGTCAGCAGCACCTTGTGCTCCTGGGAACACACAGAAAACAGGCTGATGGCTCAACCCTATTAGCTGGGGTTAAAGGTGTCCCAAGAGCACAGTGCTTCTGGTCTTCCAGGCTAAGAAGCACTCTGGGTGGCCTGGGAGCACACACACACTCTGAGAGGCATCCCTGGCCATGGGGACAGCCCTGACCAAGCCACTGCCACACAACACTGTCTTGTGGCTCCCAGGAGGATCCTATGCACATGTTCCAGTCCAGCCCTGTACAACAACAGCCAAACCCAAGACCTCACACTTGCTCCAGCATTCAGCCCTGGCCAGGACAAGACCCTTGGGTAGGGCTGTGCTGGTGCTGGACAGGGACACTGACAGAGCCTGAACTTCTGTGAAGCTGGGGGCAGGATGTCTGTCTTTGGGGCTCAGATAGAAAAAGAGGGACCACAGCCCAGAGCCATGGGATACTGAGGGACAGCAGTGACCTGCTGCTAGGGCCAGTCTCAGCAGGGTGCTCCAAAATCAGCAGTGTAGGTATGACTGTGCACTGGGGACAAGGGGGAGCTTTTCTTAGAGGTTCACCATGGAGGTACACGTGCAGTAAAAGGAGATGGGGTCCAAACAACCCCTGAGACCTGGGGATGTGAGGACCAGATGATCCCTCAAGGAGAATTCTCTCCCTCCCATGCCTGACAACATGGGCTTGGGCTTCAGGCACCACTAGGTGCTAGTCCCAAGTGCACCAGCTCCTCTGACCCAACATTGCCAGAGCCTTGGGCTCACTACTCAGGCTAATCCTCCTGCCCAGTCTAGTGCAGGAAATGTCCTCAGGAGCGGCCAGCTAGGAAAGAAGGGTAATTGTAAGGTGGAAGACTCCCATAGGACTTGCATAAAGGAAGGTGATGGTTTAGAGGGGGGACCAGAAGCAACCCTGCTTTGACCCAAGCTCACAACCCAGCAGGGTGCTGTGCAAAACACAAAGTCAGGGGAAACAGCAGGAACTTGTGGGAGTCACAAGACTAATTTTCAGAGGACTAGCCCAACTAGGTGACTGTGAGAGAAGCTGGGGACAGCTAGAAGATCCAAAAGGCCCAGGGCTGGAAAAAGATCTGGATATCCCAACAATTTCTCAGAGTAGTTCACTGATCCCTTTGTTAACCCACGCCTGGCATGGACTGCACCCATGTTTGTACAGCAGCAAGAAACCAGCTCGAACACCACAGCCCTGCCCAGTGTAGGGCACAAGGCACACTGTGGCCAGGGGTGCTGTGCAGGGCTGGCCAGCAACTGTCCCCGTGTGCTGCAGCAGCTTCACGCTGTGCTGCAAGGCTGGGCAGGGCTCTAGCAGGCAGCAGCCTCAGCTGGGAAGATTAAATCCCCAGTGGAGATAATATTCCACTTGGGCAAAACATTTGTGAGGGCTGCTGCTTGTGAGTGCCCCACCCATCAAGGGGCCCCCTGGATGGTTTCCCTCCAGCCTCACTCAGGGCTTGAGCCACTGACAGTGGCATCTGACTGCTCAGCATGGCCATCTCCAGCCCACCTTGCTCCCAGGTGAACCCAGGCAGGACATGCTCACCAGGGCCATGAGCTTCAGCCCCTCCAGGAGTTTGCAGTTCCTGTTCTTGAGGCGATGCGCCTCGTCAATGACCACACAGCGCCACTGGATCTTCTTCAGCTCCGGGCAGTCAGCAAGGATCATCTCAAAGGTGGTGATAACCACCTGGAACTTGAAGATCCCAGGGAGAGGGTTACCCTAGGAAAACAGAAACCAGAGTTTGAGATGGCTCCCGGTTGGCAGCACCTCCTGTATGACAGTATCAGTGTGAGTATCTGATTCTGAGCTAGAAATCCCCTATAATAATCTCTCTCAAGCATTGGCCAGGTTTCTGCAAGCCTCCTCGACAGCTGCAGGCTGTGTCTCCAAACCAGACGCTGCCCCAGGAGAGGCACATAGGCTGGACAAGAACCAGGGCTATGCTGCACCCTCCCCATTCTGCATGAGTTGCGCCTGTTCATTCATATACAGTGCAACCTGAGCCCACACCAGCAAATGCAGCTGTAAAGATCACCTTTCCCTCTCCAAATGAACAAGCTCCACAGGCAGCTCAGTGCTTCCCAAGTAAAGGAAGCCAGGGCTGGGGGACTGTCTTGGGGTGACTTTATGATGCTTGTATCCCCAGTTTTCTGTTCTGCTGGTGTTGAATATTGAGTTCTGCAGCTTTAAGACTGGTTCCAGGAGTGAAGGGGGAGAGAAAAGGTGCAGAGTTTGTTATTGGGGACTGCACTTTCTCCCCACGTCCTTCACACAGACTGTGTTACCTGCAGTGGACAGCAAGAGAGAGCTCTCCTTTGCTCTTGGTTAGTTTTTCTGGCTAGCTAAGGCAGAAAAGGTCCCTGGACTGTGGTGTTTTATCCCTTTTTCTTGGAATTGTTCAGCCCTGCTCCAAACTAAAAACCCAGAGGAGCACCGAGAGCTCGCACCCGTGACCCACTAGGCCTGGCCTGGGCGGTGGCATTTCCCAGTGCTGGAGGGCTGAGAACAGACTGAGTGAGCTGAGCTGCAACCCACAGAGGGGACTCTTCTGAATTTGTCATCTCTTTGAAGCAGCGAGAGGTTTTGCTCTTTAGCATTGTTCATTTTGCACTGGAAAGGGCTTTGCCTGTTAAATAAGCAGATTTTTTTCCACTTCTCTCTGAGGAAATATTTCCCTGAACCAGTTGGGAAAGGGACTGCTTGAATCTGTTTCCTAAAAGAACCCCATTCAGAGGTTTCCTCCCAAATTTACCCTAAACCAGGAAGCAGGAACGCATCCTGGGAGGGCTGTGTGCTTCGGTTACCTGTGTGTCCCTGTACACCATCTCGTACTGCTGGATCATCTGCCGGCTGATCTGGCTGCCGTGGTACACGATGGCGTTCATCTCCGTCCACGTGCGGAACTCCCTCTCCCAGTTCGTAATGGTGGAGAGGGGTGCAATGATGAGGAAAGGGCCATGGATGCCCATCAGGAATATCTCTGAGAGGAAAGTGATTGACTGGATTGTCTTCCCCAAACCCATCTCGTCAGCCAGGATGCAGTTCTTCCTGCAGAGATGGACAAGGTCAGGTCACTGTGGCAGAGACCACACTGGGGGCAGAAACCACCCTGTCATCGACTCTCTGATGGGATGTCAGGCACCACCACCACCACATCACCTCTGCCCACACTTCTCTGACCCTGCAGCATGGAGCGTGGGGGGACTTTGGTATAGTGGCCCAAATCTGTCTGGGTAAGCCAGCCAACTTCTTGTAAGATCATGGATTCAAAGTCAGCATGAAAGATGCTGTTTTTCAGGTACACACAAACCAGGGAAAGATGCATCTGATGGTCTGCTACAGCTGAGAACATATATATTCCCACCTGCCTGCCCCACAATGGATCACTAATAGCCTGGCCAATACCAAACAAACAGGTGTCTTAGAACCATATAGCTAAGCCCTATTATCTCCATCAGCATTTACATTCCTGAAGACTCAGTTGCAAAGCTAAAGCAAATTCATTGTTTCTGGTAGCTGCCTGCCAGCTCCAGTTCTTGAAGGACTCAGTGGCTGCTCTGCCAGGCCCCTATTTGTCCACTCTACTCCCCAGCTTTGCTGTTCCCATGACAGCACACACAGGGCCTGCTGCCAGCAGATCTGCTCATGGCAGCACTGGGCTTCAGCCCCTCCTCACCTGTTATACCAGTTAAAGAGCAGCCAGTTCATTCCCTCCAGCTGATACTCCCGCAGCTGGTTGCTGTTCTTGTACTCCCGGGACTTCTCCAGCTTCTGCCAGGACTCAGATGCTGGGCGCTCCTAAGAGGGGACAGCAGGAGCAAGGTCCATGGGAGATGCTAACACCCAGTGAGGCCAGATCCCGATGCTGGGGCTGTAATCAGGGACAACACTTCAAAGCAGTCATTGACAGCAGAGTCATAGCAAGGGCTTGCCCTCTGGAACCCACCCTCAGACCTTCACAGGGGAGGATACAGGGCTTGGACTGCAGCACCAGGGTCAAGGTCAACACTGCTGGACTGTGGCAAGACACAGCCAGTCCCCGCGCCCAGGGCACTGAGCTGCCAGCCGGGTACGTTACCTCAGGGTACGTTACCATGTGCTTGATTTCTGGAGGGATTTGGAGGGCTTCAAACTCTTTAATCTTCCCTGGGTCAACATCCTCCTCCAGCTCCCAGGTGCTCTCCTCATAGGGCAGTGAGCACCACTTCACCAAGTAGTGAGTGACCTCCTGCAGCACAGAGAGAGACAGGCTCAGAGACAGGGAGGGTCAGCAGCCCTCCATCCACCCTGTGCCATCCTCAGGGACAGGAAAAGCTGTGCAAGGGAAGGCTGGGAAGGCTCAGGATGCTGGGCTTCCTGCAAAGTCTCCCTCCTTCCCTCCATGGGGCAAGAAAGAGAGGCAGCCTCTCACCTCTCCAGTGTCAGGGTCCTTTGTGTGAGCCACCTCCAGAATTCGATCTACCTCCACGTAGTCTGGGTTGAACAAATCCTCATCAGGCTGTGAAGGCAAACAGTAAAGCAGGAGGTAAGTTCAAGGTGACTCCAGGATTAAACAGATGGGCACAAGAAAACAGCTGCAGGGTATCCGTCCCCAGGATGTGTGCAACACACCAAGTGCCCTGGACACAGGTACAGACATCTGTCTCTGGGCAGGGAGGAGACAGGAGCCCGGCAGAAGGCAAAGCTCTTTCTTTCGAGCAGTCATATGCTCTGTGCTGCCCTTGCTGGGAGGCAGAAATGTCCTCTGCAGCCTATCTGGCCCCAAGGTACAAGTTGTAAGCTGTTTGCTCCAGCTGATGTGCAGCAGCCAGAGCTGTGACCGCCACAGTGCATAGCACCCAATGAACCCCATGGCTGCAAAGGGTGACACCTTGGTCTCTGTCTCCCTCCTGCCCCACCTAGCATCATCCTTGGAGAGACATGGTCTAGGGCTGGGGAAAGAGAAAAGCCAGGCTTCTACGCTCACAACTCCCCAAGCCCCAGTTAGTTACAGGAAAAGAGCATGTGCTCCTTGCTCAACTGTCAGCGGTACACAGTGTTCCAACACATGCTTTTTTTTTTTTGCATCCTGAGAAAGACCCCAAACAGATTCGTGACTGAGAAATCTGACACACACCCCCAGCTTTCCAGCTACAATGGAGAAATTTTCATAGCCTACTGGCCTGATTTACATTTTTACAGGGCAGTTTGAGGAGATCCAACAACTATCTCTGGAGCAGCAAGATAAATTATAGAGCACCTTTCATACTAAGCAAGATAAATCTGCTTATAGACAGAGCAGGCAGGACCTGCCCTAAGCCCAGATACATAGCTCACTCTTTCCCACAGCATCTCTCTTCCACCACAGAAGCACCTCCAGCCCTATATGCTGCCCTCCCTCCTACCAAGCAACTCTTCCAGAGGTGGCATTTGTCACCCTCATAATTCCACCAGTGACACTACAGGTGTCCCTCAGCACCAGCCCTGGTGGCTTTGTCCCTGGAGGTGGATTGGTCTCGGCAGCAAGGTGTCAGGGGCAGCTCCTGGCCTGCTCAGCCATGGCACTGAGCTCAGGGTCAGTGGTGAGGGTCACTATTGCTCACTGTGCTCCACTCTCACCTCTGTAAAAATATGCTTCATCTGAGCCTGCTTGTTCCGGAAGCGCTTTATCTTCTGTGAGATCCTGGGGTCCTTCTCCAGCTCCTCCAGCGTTGCCCATTTACAGTGCAGGTAAGAGCTGCAGGGGGAAGAAAAAACAACAACACGTAACCAAGAGACCTTTGGTCCCAAATGCATGCACCACACAGAGCAGTATGGATCTCCCAGCGATCCAGAGAACGCTCAGCCCATGCCTATGCCACCCCAAACTGGGGAAAACCATGCCCCAGAACCAGGCCAAGACCAAGCACTGAAGCTGCAGCAGCTTCCCTGCTTCCCACCACCACAGCTGGCTCAGGAGGACAGAAGCAGGAAAACAGGGATGCTGGGGCTGCAGCTAGGGAATGGGATGGAGGTGGGAGCACACAGTCCTTGCTCCTGCATGCACAGGGCCCACAGAAAAAAAGCACCACAACACTGCACGTACAAGTTCCTGTACTTGACGTAGAACTCCTCTGTCTCAAATGCTAGGCCTCCAGGATGAGCCTGAAACCAAGGGAAGGAGAGTCAGAGACAGACAGGCTGTGCAGAAGCTGGTGGGGCACGCTCAGCCATCCCCTGCCTGGCCACAGGCTCCAGGGACTGAGCCCCAGAGATGGTGAGGACAGCCAGGCACTCCTTGTGCTGCTGAGACACAGAGACACAGTAGCCCTGGCAACATGATGTGAGACCACCCTTGAGCATGGGGGACTCCAACACCTTCTGGGCATCAGCCCAAGCCTGAATCCTCTCCAGAGGCTTTCTGGTGCCCAGGACAGGAGAGGCACCACACTGATCCAGAGCTCAGAAAGGTGCCAGTCTAGGCATACCCCAGCACCCCACCACAGGAGCAAGAGCACCAAGTACAATCTCATGTCCCTGCTGCACAGGGCAGCCAGGTCCCATCTCTCCTTTGCTCAGGGACTTCCACCGACATTTTTGCCACTCACCTCCTTCTGCACCATCCTGGAGGCAAGGATCTTCTCAATGATATTGGCATCATCCTCGGGAGGCTCCTGGGGACAGGAAAAGTGAGCTCTGTTTTTCTGGCTCATTACATGTCCCTGGCACTTCCCCAGCACAGAATGGCTGCTTGCTTTTCTCTCAATCCCCCAGCCAGGAAAAGAGCTGGCACTGGGAGCTGGGAGAGCTGTGCTTGGGGAGCCCCTGCTGGGTCCAAGGGTGTAAGTGCTGCCAGCCCAGCTACACTCACAGCCTGTCCTCTTCAGGTCAGCCAGGCCACAGCACTGTTGGGTTGGCTGTGTGGGTCCTTTCAGCTACACCAGGACAGCCAGAGAGGGTGGGAAGTCTCCCAGAAAAGAGGAGGGAGCTTGGGCATTTCTGCCCATGGACTCAAGGAAGGAAATATGCCAAAATGCACACATCCCTGCTCCAAGGCACTCTCCATGCCACATTCTGGTCACGCCTTGGCAGCTATACAGCCCCATAGTAATTCAGTGCCCCAAGGGCTTCAGTAGAGCAGGCTGTACATCTGTCAGGCCCTGCCACATGTCACCCACATGCTGTCATCTGCCCGTGGCCACAGGACATGGGCAACAGCACCTCACCCAACCACTCTCCATGCAGCTCTTCCTGGCAGGCTCAAAGTGCTGCTTCCTTCCCTCTGCAGGCTTCTACTCTGTCCCCAGAGACACACTCACACACACCCTCTGCTAGCACCCAGGAGCTCCCAGCACAGCCCCTCTTGCTGAGCACAAGCTTTGCTGCAGGTGGCCCTAATGCTGTCCTGCTGCCAGCTCTGGAGAGGTGGAAGCTCTCCTGGCTGCAGCTGTGCCAAGACCAGCCCCACCAAATGCTAAGAGGCAAGAGAGCCAGGCATGTGCCTGTCTGTGCTACAGAGGAAGCACACACAGAGGAAGATTCAGGAGAGATGACAGACACCAAAAACACACAATCTCCTTGAGCATTAGAAATATCAGTTCTGCTTTGGCAGGAAGATAGTACAGCAGAAGGAGGAGCAAAGTGACAGCAGAAAGCAGAAGGTCTCTATTGATTCCTTTCTGACGGAGGCAGAATATGGACTAAGGCCTGAGGTGTTACTTTGCAGACAAGAAAGTCTCTCAGAGAAAGGCATGGGGCAGGCTGGAGAAGGACAGACAGACAGGGGATCTCACACTACTCATCCAAAAGTGTGTTGGGGATCATTTTTTTTCTGTTCCTCTCTGCCTGTGGAATTTTTCCCATTGACATGCTAAGCACTGATGGCTAGGTACTTGAGACAGGGAGGGAGAACTCCTCTGGATTTTGGGAGTTTTTCTCTCCACACAGAGAGATTCTCTCTCGCTCGCTTGTGGCTCTGGAGGAAGAGACTCACCGCTACCATCACCATAGCCCAGCCGGGAGCTGCCCCTTCTGCTGCTGCTGGACCCAGCTCCCCAGGCCTGCTAGGGCGCCCTCCCACTTTCACTTTGCTGTGTCCCAGCGTCCTGCTGGAGCGCCGGGCCCGACCCTGGCCCAGGCTTCGTGAGCAAAGCCTCTCTCCTCCATCCCTTCCCGGCCGGGCCCAGCCGCCATCACCGCGCGCTCCCCGAGCCCGCGCCACAGCGCCCCCTGCAGCCGCTGGGGATCATCGCACCCGCCCCGCCCGCCGGGAGCCGCCAGCGCTCCCTGGCGGCCGTGACGGGAACTGCACCAAGGGGAAAGGGCCCGCGGCCGGGAGAGCTGGCACTGGGCTCCTGCTCTGTTTGCTGCTCATGCCATTGCTGCTGCTGTTTGCTTTGCCTTGCTGTACAAACCAGTAAAGAACGGTTATTCCTATCCCCATACCTCTGCCTGAGAGCCCCTTAATTTCAAAATTATACTAATTCAGAGGAAGGGGGTTTACAGTCTCTATTTCAAGGGAGGGCCCTGCTTTCCCTAGCAGACACCTGTCGTTCAAACCAAGACAAAGTGTCTGGCAAAGCCAAGACCATGCCCAGGGGCACAGCAAACCCTTCCATCCTCAACCTAGACACTGCCTTGGCACTGTCCTTGAGTGCAGGCCAGGATGTTGGATCCAGCAACACAACACAGTGAGCAGGGAACAGCAGGTCTGGCTGGGGGCCTTGGCTGCCATCTGAGGCCAGAGCAGGATTTCTGCCCTGTTTAGGGATCTCTGCCCTACACTGGGTTAAGACAGATGAAGGGAGCATGCAGGAGTGCTCCTGCCACAGTCACTGCTCCCCCATGGCCAGGCATCCACCCTGGCACTGCTGGGCTCTGCTTGACTCTCCCACAGAGGGTTGGTGTGAACGTGGCCATCTCAGCAGCACAGTGCCCTGGTGCTGGGAGCTCCCATGCTGATCCACAGCCCTTACACAGATTTCTGCTGTTCTGTGGCTTGTTGGTGGCTGCCTGAAGGCTGCTGGAGGAGCCCTGCACTGCCCAGAGCTGTTTAGGACTGTGTCCAGGGTGCAGGGGGAAAGCTCCAAGTCCAGGCCATGGAGAGAGCAGCCCTGAGGTCACAGCACTCACATCCTGCCCAGCTGGGCAGGCTGGCCAGCCTCAGAGCAACCACCTAGCCTGGCTGCTTCGGACATCAGCCTTTGTGACCCATCTAGAGTAGAATAAACTGAGGTGGAAGTTTAGGACTGTGAGGAGAACAGGGTGGGAGCATGGACACATGCCAAAGGCAGCTCCGATCTGCTGCTTTGAAAATCTCACTTGGAGAGATGACTGCCAGGAGCCCAGCTGGGACACAGCCTCAGGCAGAGCTGAAGCAGCATGGGCAGCATGTCCTGGGTGTGTGGCAGTTCCAGGCCAGGCATGGATCATCAGGTAAGGGCTTATCAAGAGAGCTAATATGCACCAAAACCTTGGGAAGAGGGGACTAGACGGGGTAACAGAAACACTGTGAAAACAACTAGTGATCACTATTAATATCTGGCAGCTTTGTTAGTGACCAGAGAGATGGAATGAGTTGCAGGATCCAACACACTCACAGACAGGCAGGAAGGAGCAGCCAGCACCCACCAGGAGCTAGCACTGAACCAGTGGGAAGAGGCAGAAGGACAGCAGAAGGCCCAAACCACAGAAGCACCAGGTGGTCCCTGCAATGCTGCCCAGATCCCTGTCATGCTGCCCAGCAGATCAGCTCAGCTGGCAAGGACAAGGCTGGCATCACTACATTCTGAGGCGCTGATGGAGAGCAGCAATGTGGGCAGAAAATTATGACCTGGCACCTACAAAGCCCTCAGCTACTAGGGACAAAATAATAGAGTAATCATGGACAGGAGCTACAGAAACTAAAGCCAAAGGTGGGCATGAGCAGTGGGTAGGACATGTTCAGCTGCATGACATGTTCCAGAGGCCCTAGTCTCCAAGCAGGAGGGAAACAGTTGGACCAGCACACCTCTTGTCCATCTCACAGCTCCTCAAAAGCCAGCCTGAACCCTCCCAGACAGACACTCTTCTCACCCCACCCCTATGCTGGGACCCACCATTTCCTCAAGCCTCAGCACTGACATTTTCTGGATACCCTGCGTAAGGCAGATCCCCCAGCCCCCAATCCCACACCCAGCACTACCTCTGCCTGCCATGCCAGGGTAGAGGCGGAGAGTGCGGAGGTTCGCCCAGCTCCCAGCACAGCAATTGTCTCCCCATCATCATCCACAACCTTGAAATCCAGGTCCTCGTTGTACTTCCTCCTCTTCACCTGCCGTCCTGAGCGTCGTTTCTGTATACAGGATGAAAAAAGGCAGTGCTGGGAGACACGGGCAGACCAAGTGCCTCTCCTTGTTTGAGTGGTCAAGGGAAAGCCCCAGGGCTGCCAGAATTCCTTCCAGGCACTCCACTGCCCCAGCGGGATGGAGGTGTATGAAGAACAGGCACTCCCTGAGGTGCTGAGATCTCCCTCCTCACCCACAGAGCCCCATCAGTCCCCAAGACATGAGGCAGAGGAGCTCTGTAGAAATGCAGGGCATGCCCCTGGGCCAATGTGTCCCCCTGTGCTGTGCCAGGAAAGAGAGCTGCCCAGAGCTGTGCTGGAGAGGGACACTCAAGGCTGAGAAACGCAGGGCCCGGGGCAGCAGTGTGCACTCAACCCTGGGTCAACAGCTGACTTCAAGCTCACAGAAGCTGATCACACTGTTGAACATGCTCTGTGATTCCTGTGCCCAGAAGCCCTTGTTGGGGTCCCACTGAGAGGCAGCCAGGATTTGTCCCACCAGCAGCCAGCTGAAGGCTTTGGACATACCTGGCTGTCAGCTGACTCTGCAGACTCCTCTGGGCTCTGTACAGATGGGCTCAGGAGATCCTGATCCAAATCCAAACTGTTCACTGGTATTTCATTTTTCCTCTTCCCTTTCTTCTTCTTCTCCACAGGGGTGTCTTTGCTGCCAAGCAAACCGACAGTTAGATCATGTCCTGGGGATCCCAGGGCAGCAGCCACCCACTCACACAGGGCATTGATCCCACTGGGTCACCCAGAGACCCTCAAGGCTCCTCCGACCTCCCCCAGCACCAGGAATCCCCAGTCACTAATGCTCATTAAGCACACCAAAAGTTTCTCCATCCAGTTCCAGAACACTGGGATGAAAGGGTCCACCTGCCCTGCCTGCTGTGGAGGCTCTCACCAGCCAGGGAACAACCCCACAGGGGCTGTAGGAGCTGGGGTTCAGCTCACAGGGTCTAGCATAGGCACAAAGATGATCTCTTCATTGCCAAATTCAGTATGCCAGGGCAGCAAGGTGCCTGCCCTGATCACAGCACTCTCAAATACACCCTGTGCTGACCAAAAATAAAGTCCAGAAATAAAGTCCAGCAGCTCCAGAGGCAACCCATATCCTGGCATCCTGGAAACAAACGTTCAAGCCCAGTCTGAGGAGCACTGGCCACACTGGTGGCCACCTCCTGTATGTGCCACAGAGCCCTGCCAGATGCCAGTAAACCTTTACACCAAGCACAAGCTGCTCCAGTTCATGGTTTGTGTTCCTGAGTCACAGCACTGAGCCCCCTCCTGAGGCAGCTGAGCAGACTGGTGTGAGCCTCCAGCTGGAGGGAGTTGAGCCAGGTGATTGCAGTGGACACAAGAGGACACAGATCCAACTCCCACAGGCACAATGGCCTTTTACAGCAGGCACTGCTGGCTCCAAGGGCCCACTGGGAAGCTCTGTCCCATCAGGAAACTGTCCTTCATGCTCAGGTCACGGAAGGGATTTGGGCTCTGCTCCCGTAAATCCCACCACCTTCCTGAAAAATATGGAA
Organism: Sialia sialis; assembly: GCA_009812075.1. Classification (NCBI taxonomy): domain Eukaryota; kingdom Metazoa; phylum Chordata; class Aves; order Passeriformes; family Turdidae; genus Sialia; species Sialia sialis. The sequence continues at coordinate 652,675 of VRYO01000532.1, forward strand.
AGACAACCCCAGTCCCAAGGCATGTTCTCAGGGTAAGGGCCACCTGCACCCCTGTCTGCACAAGGAAACAGGACTAGGAAGCACAGCAGTAAAAAAACAACTGCTCCCAGCTTTCCAGTCCATCCTTACCCTCTGCAAGAAACACTGTTAAGGCAAAGAGCTGGTGTTTGTCCCAGGGCTGAGCAATGCCTCCTTCCTCACCTCTAGCCCCACCATTCATTCTCTTCATATCCCAGATCCCAGGCAGAGTGGCAGAGGAACAATTAGTTTCAAAGGGATGTCAAGGTTTTAGCTCCATTTAATGAGAAAAATCTCTGCTTGCCTGTGACTAGCAAAAAATAAAGGTAAAAATCTGTTTCCAGGCCAAAAATGCCCTGGCCATGCATATATGCCTAAATTAGAGGCCCTGAAAATGCTCTGTGAGTAGTACTTCCACCAAGCAATAACTCCCAAGATATTGATTTGTAAGTCACAATTAACAACTGCTTCATTCATGAGTCAGTCATTGACTATGATTAGAAATAATTTAGAAGAAATTATGCCACCATTATCTGCCACTTAAAGGACTCCCAGCAATCATTCCATCCGCACAAACTAACTAAAGCCTGCTGCTCGCCTCTCTGCTCTCTGTGCTGCCAGGGCCCCCCAGGCACCTCCCCAGCTCCACATGGCCAGGGGGCACAGGTGGATACACAGCCCTGCTTCCTGCAGAGCTTCCACCCTGACATCCACAGCATCCCTCACACAGCGGGGTTTGCTGGTGGCTGAGCCAGAGCCCAAAGCAAGTCTGAGAAAAGATGGGCTACAGAGGCAGGAAAGTTGTAAGGAGGACCCATAGACTGGACTCTCCAAGCAGCAGAGCTGGAACTAGGTCCTCCTGGAAGGTGCAGATGAGTGGGAGGAAGCTCAGGCTATACTGGGATAGAGCAGCAGGAATGCACAGAACTTTGTGGAACTCCCAGACTCCCACACACACAGTTTCTTCTAGTTGCACGATGTGTAACAGAGTTATATTACATTGTTTGGTTTGCATGAAATGGCCTCTTCACCAGGGCTCTGCTGGTACCAAGCACAGCAAGCTAGGTGCCTTTCAGCACCCCCTGGTATGTCCAGAACCTGCTGTGCCCAGGGTTTCCAAATCTGCAGCTGGGGTTACCCTGCCACAAGCCTCATCTCTGGCAGGGTGATCTGTCCACCAGCTACTCACAACAGATTTCAGTCATGGGCTGCCCTGTATGTAATGCTCAGCATCCTGCAAAGGCACTGCTGCCAGCCAAAGGACCAAAGAGCCATGAATGCCTGCAGGAGCACAAGCCTCCATTGCCTGCTCTTCCCCTGGGTTCCCCTGCCTTGGTCTGGTCCCACAGCATCAGACATAGAGCAGAAGCACCATTAGAAAAATCAGATAGCTGCGCCCCTCATCCCAGGATCCTTCTTGGGGCCCAATGCTGCATTCACATGGGCTTCATCCTTCCTTTCCTTGCCTGCAGTCCCTCTCATTCCCTCTCCACCTCCAACCCTCTGCTGCAGCCCTCCTTGGGGTCTGGAGGAGCCCTTCCCTCACCTTCCCAGAACTACCCACCTCATCCACTCATCCCCACCTGCTCTGGCTCACCAACCCATAACGAACATCTGCAGAGCGCCAGGCTCAAGGAAGAATACAAGTGACAGCACTGCATGGCTCAGAGATCCGCTGGGGATGTGGCAGCCAGCTCCTGTCCTGCTGGGCAACCCATACCTCCTCTTGTCCACAACCAGCCCACACCAATGGCCACCCCAGTGGCAGCTCCACAGCCATGGCCTCCCCAGGATTCAGCTGTCAGTGAGCTCTGAAGGAGCACAGCTGTGGAAGACCAAATGACATTGGTGCTCTTGAGACCTGCTCTGCTCGCTGCACACATTATCCATTAAAAAGAAATCAGAGCTTCTGGCCAGCCAGCCTGTTAATTAAAAGGCTGAGGAATTACCAGAGGCGGCAGCGCTGGCCTCTGCACTACAAGGGAGTCCTCAGGCCTCTCCATCTGCTGGCTTTGACTGCCATCACAGCTCCACAGCTGCCAGGAGGGACAAGCCTTCCAGGAGAGGGACAGGGGATGGGATGCACTCCACCATCCTCCCAAACCCAAGCCAAGGGAAGGGACACTGCTGGCCCTGGGTGTGCACACACCCTCATTTGCACACAGTCCAGGGCCAGGTTTTTCTCACTCACATACCCTCTGCCCAGGCCCCAAATCATGTATGACAGGCCCACTGCCACACAGCACCTCACTGTCCGGTTGGGACACCTCCCTAAAGTCCCTTTTGCCCCAGCACACTTGACACAAAGGCCAGACCAAGGACAGGCCAAAACTCTCTGGTCTTCTAATGGATCTGGAGTCTTGCAGGGCCTCATCCCCAAAAGAGCACCTGCCTGTCCCATCTCTGTATGGCCAGAGAGCTCATCCTGGCATCCCAACCAGCATATCCAGCCTTCAGACCAAGTGTCCTGCACACCCAGTGCTGCTCTCTCACAGCTTCAGTGCCTGCAAGCCCACAGCCCTGTCCACAGCAGGCACAGGGCCACACCACCACCCACCTGCTCTTCTTGGGTCTTGATCTGGGGGTTGGCTCAGAGCCACTCTTCTTGTCTTTAGGCTCCTTCGGGGTTTTGGGTTCCCGAGGTTTCCGGGGCTTCTTAGCCACCTCCCTCTGCTTGGGCTCCTTCGGCTTCTTAGACTCCTTCACCTTTTTAGGCTCTTTTGGTTCTTTAGGCTCTCTCCTCCTCTTTGGTTTCACCTCCACAGCTGCTTTATCTCCCCCTTCCTGTTCTCCCAGATCCTTTTTCTTCCGTTTCTTCTTCACCCCCATGCCCCCACTGTCCTGCATTCCGTTCTGGGTGCTTGTCCGCTTCTGGGGAGCCCCGTCAGGCTCCTCCTTCGGGCACGGGCACTGGCACTGGCCACCTGTGTTTGTGGCTGTCACTGTCACGTGGTGGGGCACCTCGTCCTGCTCTTCACTGCTGGCAAAGCTGTCCTGCGTCTTGCACTCCCAGGCAGACGACATTGGGGAGAGGCTCAGTGCTTTTAAGCTTGGCGGCTGCGGAGAGAACGCAAGGTGACAGGTGAAGCAAACGTCACAGTTTACACGGCAGGTGCCCACAGCCCCAGGAGCTGCAATCACCCAGCACAGCATGGCAGAATTCCTCAGCATTTGGGGACTACAGCTAACAGCCACCATGAGCAGATGAAGCTCAACAGGAGGACCTCCCCTTCTCTGACCAACAGAGGCTGACAGACTGAGGCGTTTTGGCTCCTCCCCTAACCCATGCAGGTCCCAAGCAGAGGTGGTGGCCCCAGTATGTGCCTCAAACATTGTTCTGCCTTCCACTGAACACTCCAGACTCCACTTGGCTAAGACAAGAGCAATCTGGGCATCCAGACCACTTCCTGCCTGTTGCCCAGAGCCAGAGATTGTCCCAGTACAGCAAGGAGAGGGAACTAGGGATGCCTTGCAGCCTACAGAAGCAAAAAGTGGGCTCCCTAGGTTCATCTGGGGCTGACCTTGAGGCAGAAGAGAAGGTTTAGACCAGCACTGAAAGGAGCTGACTCAAAGGAGCTGCTGGGTGACAGGGCTCCCTCCAGACCAGGACAGAAGAAGAGCTGCTCTTCCTACTTCACCACTTCCTTCATTTCCTGTGAACTTTCCAGCACTGAACACTGAAAGGAATTGAGCTGCCTCCTGGGCATGCTTGGCCTCAGCAGGCATGACCAGACAGCAGCACTCAAGGGCCTGGCTCTCCTCCAGCAGCAGTAGGAGTGCCTGTGGTGGGGGCCCAGGCTCAATCTGCAGCAACCTTGGCTCCAGGATAGCAGTCCAGGCTGATAGGGCTGGCAGGGGACAGCCCAAGGAAGGGAGCTGTGGTGACAGTTCTTAGTGGGAACCAGAAACATCCCTTGCAGCAGCTGCCAGAGCAAGAGAGATTAAGGGATGCACAAAGGAGCCGGGAGAAGCACAGTTGTGTGCTGCAAGGATGAGGAGAGGAATGTGTCAGGCTCCAGTCCATCTCCTCCTAATGCACGGCTCAGCCACGACCAGAGGGAAGCAGTGGCCATTGCTGGGCTTGCCCATCACTAGAGGGCTGGTAGGGCAGCACCTGACCAAACCCAGTGGCATGACTGGGGCTGGAAAGTTGGTCCTGCCACTGGGGGCTGGTGGCTGTGCCATGAGACAAGACACAGACCCTTCCCACCAGCCTGGAGGTATCAGCTCCTCACAGGGAAGCTGTGGGGCAGCTGGTGAGTGCCCAGGAAGTGCCAGGCACATCTCCTGTGCCTGTGGGGATAGGGGCAGTGTTTGCCCCACCACCTCACACCTACGGCTGCTCCAGGCCAGGAGTGCTTCTTCCTTCACAAGCCCCTTCTCTGGTGCTGAGGTGGAGGTGCCAGTGCCTCTGGCAGCAATGCCCTGGCTCTGCAGAACCTTGGCACCATCCAGTTCCTCAAGACACCTCAGAGCTGTGAGAGAGAATGCAAATCTTTACATCTTGCAGGCTGAGAGCTGGAGCCCATCCAGGGTTGTCTAGGCACAGGGTGCTCTGTAACACTCGGACTTCTCATTTGGATTAGTGGAAGAATTAAATGAAACATACTGCAAGTGGAAAGGCCCCTGATGCCCCTGCAGCCACACATGAGTGGGGCTGCAGGCTTGGCTGGCATTGATCAAGCAGCTGCACCAGCAGCCCTGCCCATGTCAGCTACCTCCAGTCCTGGCCCCTGCTGCCATCTACACCAGCAGCCTGGGATGGGGGAGCAGCCATCCTTCCACATGGACCAGCCACCATAGGGCACCTAAGAAATTAAAGGGAACCTACTCATGACCAGGAGAAAACCAGCACTAGACCACTAGCTGTGCAACAGGATCAGTCCCAGCCTTAGCATTCCTCAGCTTTTGCAAGATGGGGATCAGCTGTAACAATTCAGAATCACAGAATGGCCTGGGTTGGAAGGGATTTTACAGATTATCTACTCCAACACCCTGCCATACACAGGGACAACTTTCACTAGACAGGGTTGCTCAGAACCCCATCCAACCTTGACTTGAACACCCCCAGGGATGGGGTAGTCACGGCTTTCCTGGCAACACCTTCCAATGCCTCACCACTTGTCCTGTCACCAGATCTTGTAAAATGTCTCTCTCCACCTTTCCTGTGAGTCCCCTCTGGGTAGTACCCCTGATAAGGACAGTAGAACAGAACAGCATTTTACTCACTTGATAAGGATAGTAGAACAGAGTAACATTTACTCTTGTCAAGGACAGTAAAACACAACAGCACAGCCTTGTAGAAATAGATAAAGGATGTAACTTGGGCAAAAAGAAGTCATGCAAAATGCAAGCAGGATGCCAGCTCAGGTCTGCAAGGCTGACAAAGCAGAAGTTACGCAAAACAATACTGCACTTACTCAAAAACAGGGTTTGAGGAACAGCCACCTAAAATGGCTATTCCTAAAACACATGCAGTTGAAAATGGACCCCAAAGAACCACGTAAGGACTTCTGATAAGGGGTGAGACTATGTTAAATAAATCCAGGGAAGTGGGGATAGCTAATGAATATGTAATCAGTGTGCATGATAAAATGCCTGTTCACCCAACACTCATCCCACTGAAATGGAGGAAGGATCCCCTGAGTGACCAGCATACTGCAACAAAGATTGTCTTCTTCTAATACTCAAAACTGTGCTATAAAGTTTCTCTCCAATTTCAGTGTCACTCCTTTAGGTAAGCCCCCTTTTAGGAACTGGAAGGCTGCAATTTTGTCACCCCTAAGCCCCCTCTCTTCCAGGCTACACAAACCCAATTCTCTCAGCCTCTCCTCCTAAGAGGGGTGCTCCATCCCTCTGATCAATTTGGTGGCCTCCCCTGGACTGGCTCCACCAGGTGTATGTCTGTTTGGAGGACTCCAGAGCTGGATGCAGCACTGCAGGTGGGGCCTCATGTGAGGGGAGCAGAGGGGCAGAATCCCCTCCCCTGACCTGCTGCTCACTCTTCTTTTGATGCAGGGTTTCTGGGTGCCAGCACACGTGGCCGGGCGTGTGCAGTCTCTCATCCACCAGCACCCCCAAATCCTTCTCATCAGGGCCGCTCTTGATCTGTTCCTGTCCCAGTCTGGATGGATACAGGGATTGATACCCAATCCACACTTTCCTAAAGATCTGCCAGCTCTGCACCACTCCCCTGCCCCAGAGGGCAGTGGCCCAGGGAATCCCACTGACTATCTCCCTGAAGAGCTGGAAGTCTGTTTCCCAAACAGTGTCAGCACCTTGGTCTGGGATCTCTGTGGGCATCAGGTATCATAGCCTGCCATGTCCCAGGAGCAGTGCTGGTCCCAGTCAGCAGTGAGTGCCTCCATCTGCAACAACCAGAAGCCTCTGGTGCAGGCCCTGCCACGAAGGGGCCATCAAACAGCAGCCTGTGGGATGCAGGCGCACAGCCAGGGCTCGCACAAGGCAGCACACACAGAGAGGAGGGAGGCCAGGCTGCTTCCCACCAAGTGCTGCCAGCCCAGAAACCATACTCCCAAAGCTGGCTGATCTATCTTGAGGGGAAAATTCTTCATGTTATGCTCCTAAAGCCCACAGCAAGCTCTGGGCATGCACGTGGACTGCGCTGCCAAGTGCAGTCTTCAGTGAGAGCCTGGTGCACTGCCACGAGCCAGGGAATGGGTTTTTTCTACTACCCCTTGATGAGGCTCAGTTTATCCTGGCTTCTCGTCAACAGGAAAAGCCTAAGAAAGCAGTGCCAGCCTGTGCTCCTGCACGGCTCCAAAGCACCCTCCTGCTTTGCCTGCGGCACCCCCGCTGGTTCCCCATGGCAGGCAGGAGCTCGCTGAGCCACAGGCACTCCCTGAGCCATTGGCAGCTGCCTCTGTGCCACAAGGGAAATCACCACTGCTTCCAAAGGGTCACAGCCTGAAGGGCCAGTGTCACACTGATGGGGACAGAGCACTCACTGCAAGGAACTCTGCTGCAGCAGCAACCTTGGCCTGAGTGGCCTGAGATACAAGTGTCCATGAGCCAAGAGGCCACTCACTGCTGTGACTGGGCTACTGGCCACTCTGTCTGTAGCCATGGCCAGCACATGACCACCACACTCAGACTCCCTTCACAGGGGAGGAACACATGTAGCTACAGGAGCCTAAACCTGGCAAATCATAGCCCTGGGACATGCTGCAGCAGGGCACAGCAGGCTGCTCTGGGCTGCTTTGGCCCAGCTGAGAGCAGCTCTAGGCAATGCTGACCCTGAGGGGGCAGGAGTGGGGCAGGGCAGGCAGTATCTCTGTACCCATCTGCCCAGGCTGGTCCAGCGATAGGCTGCACCCACACCATGATGAACCCACCTGTAACCCTGGGTGCCAAAGCTCCTTGGGGCATTCAGTACTACAAACTCACAAGGTGTTGGGCAAAACCACTAATTTTGGTTAAATCCTGCTGCCCTCCTAAGTGGCTTCTACTTCTCAAGGTGTGTGGAGGTCTCTGTGTCACACGCTCTGTACAATTCAGTTTTGCCATCCTCCCTCAAGAGAGCTCTCTTGGGCCAGCTGAGGCATGGGTGACTTGTCATCCTCTCCTCAGAGGCACCAGCTCTCAGGACATCTGCCTTATCCTGCTCAGCACTTCTTCCAACCCCACTGGCTGTGGGTGGCAGTAGGAAGCATGTAGCATCTGAGGTACCACAGAGTAGTAGGAGAGTTTCTGCTCTGCTCCTTTTCCCTTTACAAACTATGCAATGCACCCTGGGACAACCTGTAGGCAGATGCCAAACCTGCTAGTGCTTCACAGCCTCCTCCAGGAGCAGGGACAGCCCCCAGTGATGACACATGCATGGCTGCTTCTCCCATAATTTACTGGATGCCTTTTGAGACTTTCCTCATCTTTTCAGCCTCCGTGTCCATTTCAGCATCCCAGATGACTGCAGGAATCAGCTAGCACCTTTCTTCCCTGATTTGTGCTGTGAAAGCAGAAACATCTTCCCTGTATTTGGCTTCCTTGCCATTAACCGGTCACTAATGTACAGAAAGACCTTTCATCAGGACAACACTTCACATCTTCACAAGCATTTGGTGAGAAACTTCTGCGGCTGCTGTCTGGGAGTCCCTGAGCCTTGCTCCAGCCCAGCCCAACTTCATCCCTGTGACCCAGTTATCTTTAAAATCCCCAAGAGACTTCAAGGACTAACTCTGCTTTGCAAAAGTCATGTTGACTATTCACCAGTATAACATTTCCAGAAACTAAGTGTTTATTATACTTCCTAACTATTTACTCAATATCTAAGTGAATCTACTGACCTTTAGTTTCACATTTACTCCCCTTCCATGGCCCTCATGGGTGATGGCCCCAACTCTATTTATTAGCAATTCCTAAATCTCACAGTGTTCCTTTACAATTCCAGAGTAAAGACCCTCAAAACAGGTGGCTTATGTTACTTTGCTCAAAAATTTCTTTACCACATCCTTCAAAGGCAACCTTCTGATGTCTCTGGCATCAGAGATGGCTCTGGGTAGAGAGCCTATTTGACTGAGCTGTTCTGCCATCACTCAGATTCCACAAGCCCTCACTTGACTTCACCATATTTACTCTGTGACTCCTCTTAAAGGCTTTTTAAATCCTGAGAGAGTTGGAAAAATATTTGTTGTTAGACTCTGTGTCTTTAGTGGTTCCAAATGTGATGCTCAGCTTTGTTACAGGGTCACTTTTAAATTCTTATTATCACTTTTTTCTTATTATCACTTTTTAAAACTAAATAGAAACATAATTTTCCATTCAACTGCCCATTCTATATATCATTTTACAGTCCACCTAAGCAAGTAGCTTTGTTGCTTCTGAATATTTTGGAATGGAGAAGAAGTGAAGATGATAGACTTCCAGATTTTGGTTGATGATGCCCATCTCTGAATCTCTGGCGACATAATCCAAGCAGCCTTTGCTTCTCCAGAACACTTTTTATCCCTAGAACTATGCCTTTGCACTTTTCTGAACTGGCTTTTTTTCCGTGATGATTGTAATGATTTCACATTTCCAAAATACACTTTTATGTAATTTTTTTTTATTCACAGATGAATCTTCTATAAATGACATTTCATACAGTCCTTCAGCATCAGCTGGAGCATGAAGTCTTGTTCCATGTGTCTAACTACTGTCAAATAGAAGGTCAGGAGAAAAAAATGTTTAAAACCTCCCCAGAGAGCTGTAGAGGTTAACAGAGGGCACTTATAATTGCACGGCCCCATTCTAGGGCAAAGCCAAGGTCAGGGTGGGCCTTAATGGTGTGGTGTGTTTCCTTAATTTAAAATAGTTTTGTTTCATTTATAGTCTCAATTTGAATGCTGAGTTTTTATTCAGGATTTGGGGGAAAACACCACCAGCAGGTGGGAGGCAAAGCAGCTCCTGCCTCTGTTACTGGAACGGCTCCCTCCCATTTCCCAAACTGCTGAGCCCATAGGATGCACTGGCTGCTCCAGCCACAAGGCTCACACAGCATCCCCAACCCTCTGCAAGCCCTCCAGCAAAGCTGGGTTCATAGGGATATGAAGGGACAGTTTACAAACTCCCCTTGGCACATGCATGGGAGCTGAGGAGCAGTGAAATTCAGCAGTGCTTCCCCCACACCTGCTCAGGGCAAGGCCAGTGGTGAGCCAGGGACAAAGCCTGCAGCCTCACCTGCCTGTGCCAGGCACCTGCAAAGGGAACAACAGTGGAGAGGAAACGGCAAAGAGAAGGTGAGGGGAAGAAGCAACATCTGCTGCCCCATGAAGATCACACTGATTTACACAACTTATGCACTTGCTGCAGCAGCAGTAGCACTATAATAGCAATAATAATAATATAATAGTAATAGTAATAGTAATAGTAATAGTAATAGTAATAGTAATAAGAATAAGAATAAGAATAAGAATAAGAATAAGAATAAGAATAAGAATAAGAATATCTGTGAGAGGCAGGAGCAGAGAAGCTCCTCTGGACCCCCTTGGTCCATGTGACTGGACCCACAGTCACATGCCAAAGGGATGCAGGAGATGTTGCATGCGCACTGCTGGGTGTTGGAGCCTGATCCATTCCAAACCCTGCGCTATCCCATGGGTTTGGGTGTGGGAAAGAGAAAAGACCAAAAGCTTCATGCCTACCCCATAATCCATTCTGCAGGCTTTCCTCTCCAAGAACAGTGTTCCCAGCTGGGTAAAGCCCTGCAACGGCCTCAGGATCTGAATGGCAGCTCTGTCCAGCAAGGAGGCCACTGATGAGCCCTTCCAACAGTCACAACATCAAGAGCAGATCCACCTCTCCTGGCAACCAGGCTCAGACAACATCCACACAGCACAGCCTCACCAGGCTGTGTGACTGCAGCCAGCAGCAGTGGTCATGCCACATGCCACCTTGCACCCAAGTGCAAGGACCATTCAAGCCCGATTTGCTGCAGGCTTGGCAGTTTTCCTGCAGCGTGCCAGGAGGGCTCTGCAGAAGCCTGCATTTGGGTCTAGGGCATGCAGTCAAACCCCACAGAGATCTGGTCTGTATGTGGAGTGACCCTGACTGCAGGGGTCATCAAAGGTTTCCAGGCTCTTTAGGCAGAGACTGATGCCTGGGGGCTGCCCAGCATCCCCACTGCCCATTTCCCCTCAGCACTAACTGAAGCCACCAGCCCAGCCTGCTGCTCCAACAGCAGCCCAGGATGGGCACCACAACACAGCTCTGCCTCCCTGAGACGGTCAGGCTGGCTGTCACCAGCCCAGTCTGTCCACACAGCTGGTTGCACAGCCCAACAGGAGCAGAACAGGCAGCTTCTTTCACACAGAGGGTTTTGGCAGGCCAAACACTCCAGCAACCCCATCCCCACCAGTGGTGTGCACACCATAGACTGTTGTACTCTGGTTGCCCAGTGTCTACAACCTTGTTTCCAGCTCTTAATCCAATGCAGCAAGAAGCTAAAAATATACAAGTGCCACCTTCCATCATGTCTCCGAGCAGGCTCTGCAGTCAGCATGGGATGTGCGTGATGAGGTGGGGCCTGGCTCTGTTCCCAAGATGCTCCAGCACAGTGCAGCTCTCAACAACTACAGCTAGGCAGCTCCATCCGGTGATTTGGTGAGCCCTGGCAGTGGGCACGTGTGTTCCCACCACCCCAGCAGAGGGAATGGTGGGGCAGAGGGCAATGCTGCTGCCCTGGGCTGTCCAGGTTGTCCTCCCCACTTAGTTCTCTCTAGCAGGGAGGAAAACCTGTGCAGCCCTTGGAGCTTGGCAGAAATCCAGCACTTTGGCTGTCTGTGCAGAAGAGCACCCTGGCAGCTCATTGTTTCCCCCACCCTTCACCCTTACAGAGCAAGTGCTCAAAACTCCTCCACACACCCAGCACCGGGGGTCATCAGACCTGACAGTCTCACCATGACCAAAAACAAAGCCCACAGACACAGCCTGGGACAGAGCTACAAGCACCCTGGGGCTTGGACAGGAGCCCGCTCCAGTCTTGGGGAACTTTGGTAAAAATCCCCAACTGCATTTGCAGGACATGAGACAGAAAAGCTCACTTTCACATAAACAGACACATAAATTCAGAAAAATCCTTCATTTTATGCAGGGAGTGCTTGAAGCAAAGGCAATTAGAGCTGCCCTAGGTGCTCCCAGGGGCCCTCCTCTTGCAAGGGCTGCCCAGCAGCCACACGGTGCCTGCAGCCCTGGGCTCTTTCCCACTGCCTCCCACTGCTGCTCACACACTGCAGGGGATCCAGCCATTCCTGCCACTTCCAAGCTCAGGCTGGAAAGTCAGAAGATCCCTCCAGGAGAAGGCTAAGGGGTCACAGAGCTTTCCATCTTTCTATCTCCAATGCAATTCTGCTCTGCTCTCACAGTCCATGCAGGATGGGAGCATTTCCATGGCTGTAGAATAAGGAGATTTACAGGCACTGTAGGATAACTGCATTTATTTTAGTTAATTATTTCTCTGGTTATTTAAGAAGTCAGAGTTTGGCAGAATTAAGGAGCAGAAGACCCTTCAGTGCCCAGGCACAAGCAGGACACAGACAGGAGAGGCAGTCCAGGGAATGATGGTGCTGGGCTCTCAAAGGAAATCCAGCACTTGTCATTGCTCTCAGGGGTAACCAGGCACTCCTGTCCCACCTCCACCAGCAGACAAGGCACCCTGGCATGAAAACTTGTAAGTCATGAGACAAGTGACAGGTTTCACGAGTTAGTCACAGCTTGGTGACAAATGTACAGATTTTTGTACATTACTAAGGAAGAAGACTTGTGGAAACACAGTCCCTTCCTTTGCTAACAACAGCCCCTCAGATGAGTGAACCAGCTGGCAGTGCCTTGAACCCCAACCCATCATAACTTGCACAGGAAGAGAGGCACTGCTGCAGAGGGCACCAAGGGAGCACAGAGAGGAGCTCCTCCCCACACAGCCAACTTGGAGACCCCATCTCTCCAGCCTAGGTTTCCTAATCCACTGGCAGTGGACAAAGCACTGGCCTGAGACAGCCAAGGGCTAGGGAAAGGAGAGATCACATCCAATTTTTTTTCCCAAAGGCAGTTGACAGCCCCCCTGCCATCCCTCACCAATATGAAGAGTACCAGCATTTTGCCAACCTTTTAATCCTTGGGCCTGATCCTACACCCACATGACGACTAACATGGAGCTTCTGCAGGAGAGAGGCTGGCAGGGAAACACATGACTTTTGAGAGCCTTGGAACCACATAAGCATCTCATCTTCTCCAGCAAGACTGTTCAGTGGAAGGCAACAGCCCCCCTTGACGCCATGAGAAGCCTGTTTACAAGGTGTGGGAGCTCCTGGCTTTAGGTGTCCAGACTGATGTAAAATGTCACCCCTTGCTAGTTTTTCCCCCAGTGCTGCTCATCTGAGCATTACAGGGAGCCACCCACTCCTTCACCACCTCAACCAGGCACCCAGAATGCCCACAGGAGCCCTGTTTGGCGAGGCTTTCTTCCAAACACTGAATTTGGGAATGCTGAATCCCACCCCATGACATCCAGCAAGGTTTGTCCTACACTGCTGCTGGCTTAGAGAGTTCAGGAGATGAGCAGATGGAGCTCTACCTCTTCTTGCTCACATCACATGCCTTTATCTCCCTCCAGATTTTATCTGCAGCAACAGCTATAGAAAACAATTTGTCAGCCAAGCCCTCTAAAATTTTCAAATGGTGGGGAAGGATGGTTTAGCTGTGCTTAAACCCCATGTCATTTCACTAATCCCATTTCCAGAGCACCCAAATGTGTTGTATTAGCCCAATGAGTGGCATGAATTTCTTACCTGGGCTTTGCTGTCAGAGGAGGGAGATCACAGACCCACAATGCAAAGCACTCTGCTCTCCTTCAGGCCTGTGCCCTGCCCCATCAGGAGCAATCCAGCCACGCTGGTACACAAGACCTTCCATGATCCCTTCCTCCTCACCTTGAGGCTGGCTCTGCTTCTTCACAGCATCTTTAGGACACACTGCTAAACTCATTCCTTCCTACAGTACTGGTGGTCTGAACACACACCTTCCAATATGTGCAGCATTTGCCTTGCTGCAAGCCCAGAACAGCACACTGACCTCTTCAAAACACTTCTCTCCCTTCCTCCTCCCATCAACCTGCCACAGCAGTGTGATCTGGGGTGCCCTGAGCAGCATGTGCCGCTTCAAAGCTGGTTAGAAATGGCACAGGCTTGTGCTCTCAAACAGATTTATCCTTTAGCTCAGTGCTCACTTTAATGGTTTCCCATTAAAAGCAGCACGGACATAAATTAGCTGCAGGCAGACCAGTTTGTTTTATACCTCCAGCCATATTTCAGCCCCTCAGGCAGAGCGACACTGCGTGCATGTAACAGGTCCTTTCCCCTCAGCAGAGTGCCCATGGTCAGGCTCTTCCCCTGCACACAGTTAGTACAGAGACCATGGCCTCACAAATCTCCTCTGGGAGCAGCAGGTTGTTATGATCCAATGCAGCAATTCAGAAATGATAGCTTTGTGAGATGAGAATTTTTCTGAGTAAGGGAAAAAAATTCCCCCCCCTGTCCAAGTTCCCACAGCTCCCACACATGATCTTCCTGAACCTCCCAGTGGGTGTTAGTCTGGTGTATGGTGTAAATAACAGCAATCACAGCAAACACATGGTTTTGTAAGGAGATTACAGCAAGAAGCAATACTATGGACTTTGAGACAAAAAGAAGGGCTCTTCCTCCACTGGGGGCAGCACCAAGACAAGAGCATTTCCAATACTGAAGACAGATTCCCACCTTGTTCAATGGCCCCATCAGGCTCACCCACTCTGGGGTGCAGCTCTGCTCCTTGAAATTTGACCTGAGCTGCACCCCTGTCTGGAAACTCACGACAACACTCCCACAGCCTCCTTCCCATCACACATCACTTGTAACAATTTCCACAGGGGACACGGTCCTCAGGCCTTGATAGCTGAATTGGGAGAAGGAGAGATGGTCACAAACCTGCTTTTCTTTTTTCTGTATTTTCATTATCATCAAATCAGGGATGAATGTTATTTCTGCAAGACACAACACAAAAAAAAAATTCACAATGATGAGACAGCTGAATCTGAGGCACTCTGTCCTTCTACTTATGCCTCCAGGAGGCTGAGCCAACCCCGGGGCTGTTCAGAGCAACAAAGCTGCTCAGGGACAAGCTTGGGGACATGTGCTCTGCTGAGCCATGGCAAGAGCTCAACCGCAGATATCACCACAGCTCAGTGCCGCCTGAAACCCACTGGCCAAGACCAACACGGCAGCCACAGTCTCAGCAAGAAGCAGCATGTCTGGGGCTTGCACAGAGCACATTCCAACTCCTCAGAGCCCCAGCTATAGCCCAGGCCCCGCTGAGAGACTTGTCAGACGCTGACAGACCTGCAGCAGCAGAGGAAGTAAACAAACCAGCCTCTGCAAAGCAGCAGTGACAGCAGAAATAAACTGGACAGGATGTAGGAACTTGACATGTGCTGCAAGCCCTATGACCATGGAAGAGCTGCTATGGGGCAAGCAAGGAGGAGAAGAGTGATATCTCCCCACAAGCAGCCCCAGGCACAGTGCTGGGGCCAGGCTGGCTGTGTCCCCAGGCCTGTGTCCCTGCAATGGGGAGGACTCTGAATGAGTGGCACCCACCTTGCAGCCCACGGGGAGGATGGGATAAGGGAGGGGTAATTTCCAAGCAACTCCCCCACACCAGGCCTGATCAGAGGGGCTGCAGTTGCAAGTCCAGCTCTTGGCAGCACCTTTGTGCCAGGGGTGACCAGGTGCCCCACACTGTGCCCCTCCAGTGGACAAGTGAGGGGTCTGTGGCAATGCAGCACCATGACAGCTCTCTGGGCTCCCTGCAACAGTGGCTACGGTCCAGCTTGGCCTGCAGAACTTTTTAGCTGGTGTCTGCAATGGCCACAGCTCCCAGGCGCTGCCAGAGAAGCTAAACCCAAACACAGAGGAACAGCACCCAGCTCCTCCTCCCAGGCTTCATGCACTCTCAGGATCAGACCAGGTGATGAGCTGGGACGCACCTGCCCAGGCTTTATTTCTCTGGGGACTGGGCACAGGTTGGACACTGCCAGATGCAGGAGAAAGCTGGCCCCACTGCCTCTCTCCCACCAGTGCTATGGTGGCAGGAAGGCCAGGAGCAGCCTCATCACATGCAGGGTCAACATCAAAAACCATGCCGATCCTGGGTGGATGGGGCATTGCTGCAGCTCCCCAGGATAAACACTGTGACAGTCAAGGGGACAAGGTGAGGTCACTCTGCAGCACCAGCCACAGCACACTCAACAAAGCTATCAGCAGCAGATGCTTTTTGTGCAGCCAACCCTCAGCAGTTGTCTGCTCCACAGTACCAGCAAGACGTGCCAAAGAGCTCAAAAGTGTTTAACAAGTGTTTTAAGACAGAAATCCCACAAACACCTGCCTCTCCTTTCCCTCCCATGCAAACCCCACTCCATGAGGTGTGAGCTGTCAGACCTGCTGGCACAAGGGCCCAGCTTGCACTGCAGCCAGCCCACAGGCCAGCCCCACTGACCTCCCCATACCCCAGCATCTCTCCCTCCCCAGCAGGAACACCAAAACCCAGCAGGTCCTACAGGTGGACAGTGCTCATGCATGAGGTGACCAATACTGCATGCTGATGCTGGTCCATGGCTCATGCCACCACACTGAAGAGACAAAGGCTGCTAACTCTGACCCTGTCTACATGGCACAGCTCAGGCCATCCTGGCCCACATCTAAGTCAAGCTAGGTGGGAGCAAGGAAAAGCAGCCACTGCCACAACATGAGCAGGGAGGAGTTCCATGGCTTCTGGGACAGGATGAAACAGGACTTCTTCTCCTGGCTAAGTGTCTTTGGGATGGTTTATTATCCTATATAATTTTTGGGGGCATTTTATTTTGCTTCGTGCTCAGGGGTGGCTGTCTCTGTCCCTGCCCGTCCTCCACCTCCCTGGCTCCAGCACTATCACCATGAATGGGAGCCAGGCTGAGGTTTCCAGAGGGAGTTGGAGGCGAGACGAGGGGCAGCTCTTCCCTTTTTCAGCATGGGCTATTGGACTGACCGTCAGCTCGTGTCTCTGACCAAAAATCCTGCTTCTTTTGGGTTTGTTTTTTCTTTTTGCTTTGGCACTGTGACTGGACTTACCAGCTTGCTTTTTCTGCTGCTCTGCTGTGGGAAGCCTGAAGCCAACACATGCAGCACCAAGATGCAGGAATACACTTGTTTTCCTGCCAAGGGCTGCCCCCCTGCACAGTCCAGACCTAGGGATCAGCCAGTGCCAGTGAGAAATCCTGCCAAGCCTCTCCCTTGCCTTGTTCAGGAGCTGGGCTGCAGCTGCCCAGCACCCCCAGCCATGCTCCTGCTACTGCTCCAGCTTTTTTGCTGCACTTTTTACCCCTGGCCTGCCAGGAGGTCCTGCAGTCCAGCTACAGCTGCAGAGCTTCTGCTCCTCTAGGCAAGCCCGCCCTGCCGCTCCAGCTGCTGCCCCGAGGTTCCTGCTGCAGTCCATGTCACCATGCGGAGGGGCACAGGCACCGGCTGCTTGCCGTGAGTCCCCACAGGCAGCCCCTTCTCCATCCCTCCCTCCCGCCAGCCCGCCCGCCATTCCCGTGTGCAGAGAGGCGGCCGAGCTCGCGCCACAGCGCCCCCTGCAGCCGCGGGGGAATCATCGCAGCCGCCCTGCCCGGCCGGGAGCCAGCAGCGCCCCTGGCGGCTGTGCCCGGAACTGCAGCGCAGGGGAAGGTGCCCGCGGCCGGGACAAGGCTGGGACTGGGGTTGTGGGGTGTTCCACAATTTGGAGTAGGGTTCCACAGCTTCAATATCTATTCTATTTATTCCACTTTTTTTTTTTTTTTCCCTTTCTTGTTCTGTGCCTTACAGGCACCCTTTTTTTTTGTTAATAAATGGGTTTTTTTCAGTTTCACCCCCTGGTGCTTATTTCTCTCACTGGCAGAAGAAAAGGGAGTTACTGAAGCCATTTCTGTTTAGAGGAAATGCTCATTCCAGGGCATTTTCTCCTGAAATTTGTCTCAAAACCTAGACACTAAGCCTGTACAGTCCCTCCTGTACTACTGTAAATGCGTCCCAGGACAGTCCAGAAAATACAGGGCTAAGTCAACCTAGAAGACACGTGCAGCTGCAGTAGAGGTGCTCTCCAGGAAGAACCATGCAGAGATTTCAGACCAAGTGGGTGCAGCAGCTCAGAATAATCCTGCTGGGCTCCCACAGGGAGCAGTCCCATCCCAAAGGTATGCCTGGAGCCAGGTGTGTAGGACACCTAGGGCTGGTTCATTTTTCACAGTGATCTCTGTGCTGCAGGAGGCTCCAAGATGCTCAGCTTGTCCCTCCTTGCCAGCAGCACAGGAGCGCATTGGTAAGACCCCTCAGCTGCCTCAGCCTGGACCCCAGCAGGGCCTGCCATCACCCACCCAGCTGAGCTGCTCCTACCCCGGCTCTACTTCCCAGCCCTGCCCTCAAAGTTTGTAGAAACACCAAATCATAGAACATACTGAGTTGGATCGGACCCATCAGGATCATCATGTCCAACTCCTGGCCCTGCACACATCATGCCTAGAATCCTGTCGTGTGCCTGAAAGCATTGTTCAAATACTTGTTGTAATCGGACAGGCTTGGTGCTGTGACCACTTCCCTGAGAGGCGTGTTCCAGTGCTCAATTTTCTGCTGGAGTAACTCAGAAGATGGATGTGAGGCACTCCAGTTCTTGTGGGAACTAGCACTCTCTTGTCTCTTCCTGCTCTCTGTTTTCTTTCCACCATCAAAAGGCTGTGAAGTCCCTCAGAACCTGGGCAAGGCACAAAATGCTTTCTGTGTTCAAGGAGGTCTCCCCACTACTGCCTTGCCCCAAATAATCATTCTGTGACACTTTAAGTATCTGGCACTCCACAAGGATTTTTGCAGGTCAGCCAACCTGCTGCTGCCAGAGCCAGAGCAGAACTTACACCAATCAAACAACTTCCAGGCTGTAGGCTGAGCCCTGGCATCTAGCATTACAACTCTAAGGTGCCTGTGCATGCCTCCAGCTGATATAGCTGTGGAGACAGCACCAGGACAGACTCCAGCAGCACAGGACACTCCCACAGCAGAAAAGCAGGACGCTGGTAGCATCCATCTACAGCCCTCTGGCAACCACTGCATCTCACCAGTCCACCTCCACAGCCTGGGGAAGGGCCATCGCCAGCCCAGAGGAGCGTTTGTACAAGGTCCCACACAGAGCACACAGGAGGCTTCACTGAGACCCAAGAGATGCCAGGGAAAGAGGAAAGGCTCAGACACTCTGCACAGCAGCAAAACTTCTGGCAAGCTAAGGTCAAGATAAATATTTTTCTCCGAGTTCCTTGTCATGGGGCTAGCCCAGGCTGGAAGTCTCTCACTGCATGGCTCACAAGAGGCCTATCACTCAGCTCTAAGTTTTCAGGGTGCTTTTTTTTTTTTTTTTAAATAAAGAATCAAATAAAGAAACATATATTGTGCATCACACACATTGAGTGGTCTAGGCGCCAGCATGCTCACTGCCTTTTGTACAGCGTTAGCTCAGGCAGCTGCAGCAGCTGATCTGGAGGATGAGCAGACATTTGGTGCTCCAGTGAGCAGTTCAACTCTGCTGCTCCAGAGCCCAAAGGGTTGCAGGGCCCTGCTGCCACCTGCCCTGGGCCTGTCACAAAGCCCTGGCCCCTGCTCCCAGGTGTTTCAGCACCTGTGCCTTCCCAGGCACCTGGCACTCAGGGAGGACAGGATCCCAAGCAGGCAGCACAGGGCTGGCAGGACAAAGGCTGCAGGCAGGGAAGGGCAGCCAGTACCAGGAGCCAGCTGCCCAGAGGAATGAGCTTTAGCCTTGCTTCATGAGCTTCAGCAGCAGTGGCAGGAGACCAAGCACAGCTTCTTCACCAGGACAGAGAGCAGGCAGCACACGTCCAGTGCTCCCAAGAGTGGCTGTGAGGGACAGGGATGTTCCTGGGCTCTCCAGCAAAAAGGAGAGTCAGGCCCCCGCTGCCAAAGCAGCACTGTGCCTGTAGCCTGACATTCTCCTCCCCAGGTGTGTTGGCTTTGCATGGCCTGGTTTTTGGCAGCAGGGGGCCACAGGAGCTGCTGGAAGCTTCCACTATGTCTGGAAGAGCCAATCCGTGATGGCTCTGAGGATGGACATGCTGCTGGCCAAAGCTGGGCCAATGAGAGAGGTTGGTAACACCTCTGTGATAAAAGATTTAAGAAGAAAGTCAAAACAAAGACACACAGTTTTTTTCTTTTAGTGTGAGAAGAGGAGGAGGGGAGACCATGTGAGGGAAACAACATGGAGATACCAGGGTCAGTGAATGAGCAGGA
>VRYO01000532.1:673515-683653 GCA_009812075.1 Sialia sialis
GTGATGAACTGACCAAACACCCTTGTGCTGTCAGTGGAAAGGAGGGAGGGAAGAAAAGGTGTTTTAAGGGCTTATTTTACTTCTCATTATCCTCCTGTGACTCCGTTCACTTCGCAACTTTAAGTTGAGCCTGTCAAGAGAAGTATTTCTCCTGGTCCTTATCTCAACTCATGAACCCTTTTCCTCTCTTCTGCCCAGCTATGGCAGGAGAAGGTGACTGAGTGGCTTTCATAGGGGCCTGGCATTGGGTCAGTGTCAAACCACAACACCAGGGCACCTTTGGACCAGGCTGTGGAGCAGGATAACCTGCCCATTCCTAATATCTGTTTTCTCCAGGGTGTGGTGACTCACAAGTATCAAGGAAAGCCTTTCACAGTTCCCTGAGTGCGGCAGGCACTGGGGGTTACGAGAGGTAGCACAGAAGTGCAGTCACTGTGTGAGAGAAGCAGGGCTGGCAGCACTGGCACAGAGCAATGCAAGGGGAGGAGCTCTTGGCCAGCCCACTGGCACGCTCTGAATGAGCACCCAGGGCACGGCTTAAAGGCAGGATGTGACAGAGCAGAGCACACGAGGGGGTTTCTCCCTGACCAAAGCAGAGCAGTCAGTTCTTGGCACAGACCTTTGTTTCTACTCAGACTCACACCCATGGATAGCTGTGGGGGACACAGCCAAACCCAGAGAGGCTCCCTGCACAGCGCCCACTCTGATACCTGCAGGAGGCAGCTACCAGGCTATGTGCCTCCTCCTCTCAGAAGCAAGCACCACCCAGAGCCACAAACACAGCGACCTACCCTCGGAAGGGAAGTGCCAAGGAGTCCTCACCACTAGCCACAGCTCAGGACAGATTGTGTCATGAAAATGCTCAGCTCAGGCCACAGCCAGCATTGGATAGTCAGGAACAGAGTGGGCAGACCCTCCTCTCTCTCAAAGAGGCATGAGGAAACATTTATAAGTCTTCTGTCTGCCCAGCATGAACAGACCAAGATCTATACAACATCACAGGCATTCATGTCCCATTGCTATCAGAGCTCAGCTGCTTGGCACAGCAAGCACAGCAAGGGCCAGACTAGCTCCAGAACAGGTCCCAAACCAGGAGACAGGTCTTCTGTATGCTGTCCTCTTATTCCAGCTAGGCACAAAACAGTATCACACCCACCATACACCCATGTATTTCCACTGAATTGGAGCCATCTGTCTAGATAAAATAAGGCTGGGATATCAATTAGATCCAGAGGAGTCAATTTCATCTCAAGGTCTGCTTCATCTGCTCAAAGGTAGGAAGGCTCTACAGAGACACCTGGAGAGATTCAATCAATGGGCTGAGGACAGCTCCTGAGGCTCAGTAAGGTGAAATGTCAATCCCCTGAAGCTCCAGACTGGGGGAGGAGTGGCTTGAGAACCATTTGGCAGAAAGGGACCTGAGGGTGCCAGCAGTGTACCCAGGTAGCCAAGAAGGCCAGCTGCAAGAATAGTGTGGCCAGCAGGATTAGGGAAGTGATCAATGCCCTGTACTTGGCACTGGTGAGGCACCTTGAGTACTATGTTCAGTTTTGGGCCCCCAACTTCAAAAGGGGACAACAGGATATTTTGGTCCTGGAGCATGTCCAGCAAAGGGTGAAGAGTCTATAAAAAAACATTTTGTCAGGAATGGCTGAGGGAGCTGGGTTTGTTCAGTCTTGAGATGAGAAGACTCATAGGGGGAACTCATCATTCCCTCAACTCCTTGACAGAAGGTTGTAGTGTGGTCTCTTCTGCTGTGCCTGCAGTCAGAAAGCAAGAGTAAATGGCTTTAAGTTGAGACGGGGAGATTCCGATTAGATAAAAGAAAATTTTTCACTGTTAGGGTGGCCAGGAACCAGAGTAAATTGCCAGGGAGGAGTTGCCATCCCCAGAAGTACTTAAGAAATGGCTGGATTGGGCACTGGGTGACATCATTTAGGGGTTAAAGTGGTAGTGCTGGGTGGGCCACTGGACTTGATGATATCTTAAAGGTCTCTTACAGCTTTGATGATTCAATGATTCTAACCAAGATACCCACTCTGACCATGTGCAAAGTCTTCCAAATGCAAGAAGAGGCCCTACAAAGTCCCTACAGGTATTCAGAGAAAGCCCTTGGTCTCCTGTCTACACATAGAGCTGGCCACAGCGAGGGCACCCTGAGAGGATGGCAGAACCCCAGGTCCTCGTGGGACCCTGCTCCAGCTCCCAGGATGCCATGCCATTCCCATGTGTGGAAGGCTTCTTCAAACTGTGCTGGCAGGGCCACAGTCACTGTGGACAGCTGTGACCCCAGACACCAGGGAACCTGCAGCATTTAACACACTGTAACACAATATAATGCTCAGTTGGCTGAAGCACGGTGCTAATAATGCCAATATTGTGGGTCCAACCCCCATACAGGCCATTCATATAAGGGCTGGACTCGATGATCCTTGCAGGTTCCTTCCAACTCAGAATATTCTGTGATTATCCTGTGGAGCAGGTATCTCTTCCATCATCTCCTAGGGAACAAGCTGGACAGGAGGAAAGGGACAACAACATCTGCCTGGTGCTGTGGGTCTGCTTTTGCCTACTGCATCCAGAGCATCCTGCCTGGCCTCAGAGCCAGGAACTTGTCCATCATCCTAAAGGGAAGCACATCACCTGCTAAGGAGCACCATACACTGGTATGTGGATATATATATATGCACAGAGAACCCCACTTAACAAGCTATTTCCATACTAATTGCAGATTAAAGAGAAACTCTAATCTCAAATAAGACAGCCTAATTTTCTAAATAAGCTTATAGTTTTCCTACGGAAATCAACTAGCACATGCAAGTGCTGCAGGTTTATCACCACGGTCACAAGTGGGGAGCTTTCATTCTCCAAGCTCAAGTTTTTATGCCATTTTACACCTTTTAACTGATGCATGCCCCACACTATGCTGCCAGCCTGCAACACCCATGCACCAGGTAGGCATCCAGCACCTGCAGCAACCAAGAACAAGTCCTCCATTTGGTCATGGTACAACCTTCTCAGCAAGCCCCTACTGCCAGGTACCACGCATGTGTGATGAGCACACCAACATGGCACACACTAGCAGGCTGACCATGCACTAGGAACTGTCTTGTTGTATTTCAAGAGACGAGCAGAGCAGTGCTGAAAGCTGTCCTTTGTCCCTCTCCATGAGCAGCCCAAGTTGCTGTGGCACAGCCTCTACACAGCATCTGCTGCTAGCAATGATGTTTTCAGTTATACAATTTGAGGCACATCAGGATACTGTCCTCCTCCCTTGGATTTATTTTTATTGTTCTGAAAGCACAAGCCATCCCTACACAAGACTGAGTCCACATCGTGCCATTATTTCCTTTTACTCTTGCCTGGGCTCCTCCAGGAGTTGCAGCATCCGTGCAGAAGCCAAGAACATTATCAGAAATTCCACAATTGAGCAAGACACCAATCCAAGACTAAGCACTGACCATGCGTTCTCCCTCTTCTACCAGCCTTCGCACATGAGCAGCCAAAGTCTCCTCTGCAGCTGGAGGACTGATTTTCCCAGTTCAAAGGCTGAGGCTCACTAACATGTGCTCCCAGCATCCTGTGGACATGCCCAGTACTCCAGCCATGCAGCCCCAGCTCCAGTACTACGAGCACTCTGTGAAAGCAACCACAGCCCCTGTGAGGAACAATATTCTGTCACATTTGTACACACAGCTCCATCCAGCGCACATCCTGCAAAGTAGCTCACCTCTGTTTTCCCACAGAAGATCTTCTCAATATGATCTTCAGAGAAAAAGGAGCACTGAAAATGAGCTGAGAGAAAAGGCACAGAGAAGCCACAGTGGCTCTGACTAGTCAGCCTGTAAAGGGGCAAGATCTCCAGGGCTTGAGAAGAACTTTTAACAGGCATTGCATAAACATGCTTACCAAGTCTGGGAAAGGAGGTCAACTCGTAAAGAAAAAGGAATAAAGCTCTAGAGTGGAAATAGCGGTAACAGAGTAACAGGGATATGTACCCAAAGGCACTTGTGAACTACTCCTCCCAGCCTGGCTTAGCCACAGTGCTTGCAGGGCATCCGAGCTGGAGCCCTGGCAGTGCAGAGCCTCGGCCAGGGTGTGCTGCCCAGCACCCCTGCATGACATTAACTCATGCACATAAGCAGAGATGAAGAAACACATTTGGAAGCCACAGTGCTCAGGAGGTAGCACTGCCTTCTGGAACTGTCACAGCCAGCTGTGAGCAGCCCAAGGACTGTCCAGGACAAAGATATCACAGATGGGCCAATGATGAGGATGCTTTTCAAGATCATACCTGATGGAAAGATAGACTGCCTTTGCCTACATCCTGCTGCATGCCAGAAGGAGAGGTGGATGCTGGCATGAAAGCCAAAGTACCTTCCATCATACATGTCTCTACACCAAAGTATGCAATTTCCTGCTTGCTCAACACCACCTGCTGAAAATCTAGCTCTGAGCAAACAAAATGCACACTTGTGCACTTACCCTCAGGTACAACCCCACTGATGCATGTGCTGGGCAACATAAGCACAGCACCAAGGACTCCATTTGTACAGGCAGCTGCTACACTGTTAGACCAGGAAACTTGTGCTCCAACAGCTACCCAGCAGAATGAGAGCCTCAGATGAAGCCAAGCCAGGAGATGTTCTGAGCACCCTTCTGCACATGGTTGGAGCAGGTGTCAGGTCTATGGCACCCAAGGAGCAGCTGGATTCAGTTCAGAGCACAATGAACAGGCACTAATGCACACCCCAAGTGCAGGATCCTGGCAAGCAGCACTCATGGATGGCAGGACTCACTCCTAGAGGGTCCTGCTCTGCCCTGATACCTGCAGCACCTTGCTGTCACTGTCCTGGGTGTTCCATAGGTTCCTTCAGCAACTCACAGCAGTGTACACTTCTGCAAACACAGCCTCACACATGTCAGGCAAGGATTTTACAGATACACAGGCACACATCCTTCCTGGCTGCTATAAAGCTCTGAAGCATGGAAATGAAGCAAGAGGTGTTCAGACAATACCTTGACAGCATCAAACCTCCTCAAAGAGGCCAGCTCTCATCGGCTGCAGTTCTCCTCGCATTGCTCTAAACCACTATGTTCTCTTGAAATTCACTGCCAGGTGTCCCCCCAGGCTCAGTTCATAATTCTTCTACTCAGACATCTTCCAACAGCCAAGCTATGGCACCATTCAACACCAAAGCTCCTACTGGGGCTGTCCATATGTCACACAGCTCCTCTAGGCTTCAGAGAGCCTCCTCTCCCAGCTGCTGTGAGCTCCCATGAGGGACAGTGCTGGAACAGGAAGCCTCGTTATCTGCAACTACCTTGCTTCTGTATTTTTATTTCTATCCTGATAGGGGGCTACAAAGAGCAGACAGGCAGCCCCACAGTGCAAAAGCAGCAGGAATGCTGCACGTGATGGACCCCAGCTCTCCTGCTGCTCTGCATATCGGGAGCTGTGCTTTCGGGAAGGCCAGCCTAAGGTCAGAGAGGGCTGAAGGTGGAAAAAACACAGCACTCACCCTTCCTGCGTTCAATCCTCAGGAAAATCCAAAACAAAACTCTGCTTGGAGTGATCAGCAACTCCATGGCACATCCAGTGCTTGACAGGGCCGCCATGACTGAGAAAATGGGGAAAATTCAAGAAGCAGGGGGAAGGCTCAGAGTAATTGGTACTCTAAGGAAGAGCTCCTCATCCAAGCAGCTTGTCCAGCATGAGGGATGCTGGGACCCACTGCATTTCACTTCAGAGCACATTGCTGAGAGGAGGCACCCAGTCCTACCAAGAACAGCTTCCAGTCTCTTTTCTCCAATTGTGCTCTCCCAATGAAGAAGCATCCCTGGCTTTTTAATAAGCCTCTGGAAACACATCCCTGGCCACACTGCCTGCCCAGAGCAAGAATCAGCCCAGGAGAACACTTCAAAGCCCCTCTGTGAGTCTGACTACCCAGCAGAGTTACCACAGTGTCAGGCTGACCCAGAACACTTTGCTCTCAGGCCCACATTCGCCTCAAGAGCTGAACATGTCCGAAATACCATTGTTACCATCTGATCTGAGAAGCCCTTGGGCCACAGCAGGCTGAGTGAGAGGCATTTGTGGCAGCACCCTCTGAGCAGGTTCCAATGTCCCCATGTGCACCCACGCCAGCATGTCCCACACAGTCACTGCCGTGGCATGTGAGGTCCCCAGAGAAACCCCCAATGCTGCCGTGACCGTGAGCCTGTAAGAAGCATTGTAAAGTCACAGTGCTGGAAGCAGGAAATCTAAGACAAACTGCCACAGGACACCAAGGAATTCCTAGTATGTGGTTTGCAAAAATAGTTACAATGCTAGCATGCCTGCAACTTGTCACAGCATGGAAACAACAGCTCTTCAGGGTCCCCCTTGGCCCACAAACAGATCTTAGAGAATCTCAGACACATCCCACAGCAGTCTCAAATCCACAACTAAAAGAAATCCCCTGATTTAATATGCTATGCATATTCTTGGCCAGGTTTTGAAACCTTAAAGACAACAGAATCTCAAACAATACTCTCTAATATTAATTAAATTTACATACAGTGTAGCTAGCAGTCTGTAACCACAGCAGGTAGCATTCATTGTTTTGCTACTTGAGTCTGGCTGGGAAGATGCTGCAACATACACCCCTCCTTGCCTGTAGGCTGAAAGCAACCACAAGAAAATCCTGATGGATCAGCTCCAGCTACACAAAGCTCCCAGATAAATGCTAAAGTGTCAGCCCAACAACCCTGTGTTTAAACTATCACAGAAGAATAAATAAATTCTAATAGTTATCACCTTGTGTGACAGTGAGCTCTGTGCGAAGGCTGCCGAGATCCAGATCGCTTGGGGAGTGGCACCACAAGTGAGCCTGCACAGGTGGGGATGTGGACTGCAGGACAGGACCCAGCACAGGCAGCCCTGCACTGCCAGTGGAGCTCCTTCCAGAACCCAGCCTGGGTCCCCCAACCCAGGACCCTGCCCAGGCCAGCTGTTAGCTCTGAGAATAGCTCAGATCAGCTGCAGAGGATCAAATAATTGCCCTGGGGATAGGAAATAGCAACTATTTTCAGGTTTTTGGGAGCACTGTTGGGCCAGGGGAGGCAGGGTGCTATCTACCCAGCCTGGGGGGACGACAGCCTGACAGTTTGATATACACTTTTATTGTTGCTTATCCAAAGGAAAGGAAAAGGTTTCTAAGAGGATTTAAACCTCAGACTTGTATTTTTGAAACCATTTTCCAGACTGCAGTTTTTATAGGAAAATATAAAATATGCAAATTTTACACCTGAATCTCAATCCTGACATGTCCCACTCCTGCTTGCAGGTGCAGCCCCGGTGCGAGGGGCACTCAGCACTGCTGGCCAAAGCTCGAGGGGCAGACTGGATCTGAGCTCATACCCTTCACCACAGGCACCCATCAATGTGCTCTTGGCTCCTTTTCCATCAAATCTTTGCAGGGTACCTTTAAAAGCCACATAAGATCTCTAAAACTGTTTTACAGGCCAAAAAACTATTTGTGTCCATGAATAAGCTCCTTATGCAGCATGAGATGTCAGCTCCAGACACTACTGCTCCCATGCCAGGGCAGCAGCAGAAGCATCTGCTGCCCACCTCTCAAAGCAGCACCTCCCCCTCTCTCCAGAAGCCTGATGTCTGGGGTGCCCATGGACGTTGCTGTGCTTCAACCATACCATCTCACATCTCAGGAGGATATTTAAAGGACACTTGGAAACACTCAAAATGAAAATATCCCAGTGAAGGTCTAACAAGCACTATTAACTGAACTCCTGTTGGCAGCTATTCCATGGGGAAAATCCTGTCCACCAATGCTGTATGCTAGTAGTAATGCCAGAATCCAAATCTGAAGCTTGGGTGCAAAACTGGGAAGGAGCAGCCAGTCTGTGCTAACATCCTTCAACAGTCCTGCTGACAAAAGGAATGGCTGCCTGGCATCCCTGTGGAACAAACAAGAAGGAAGGGCAAAAGTGATTTAATGTTGCCCAATCCCTGTCTGACTGACTTTGAAACAGCAGTTTTCTGACTTAAAAAAAAATATATAAAATCCGGAAATATGCACATGAAATTTTAAGGAACCCCAGCTCATCCCTGCTGTGCATCACTGGCAAGCCTGGGGAACAGGTCCTCCATGTGCAGAGGACAGCTGTGGGAATGGGGCTGGAACAGCACTGCCAGGGCAGAGAACACCTGGCCTGCGAGAAGCCTCCCCTGAGAGCCCTTGGCTGGGCTTCAGATGTGAAATGAAGATTAGGGCTGAAAGAAAGCCAAAATTCATAGCTTGAAAGGGCCAGAAAGGGCCCACTAGAAGAAAGTAGAGGCTGCTAAAGACCTACGTTTGCAGACACCTTCCTGCCTTCCTGAAGAATGACTTCGGCAATAAGATTAGAACTGGGATAATGCTGAGACAAAGTCTGGAGCTGGAGTGGGGCTAAAAAAGTTCATAGCAGCTTCCAAGAACGCTGGGCTGGAAGAAAACAAGGGAATTGGCAGAAAACTTCTCTATAGCTTCTCAGGAAAATCAGGCCTGTGGCTATGAAAAAGAAAATTCAGAGGTGCAGAGGTGGCAGAGCTCACCTGAGCAAAGCAGGAACTGCATGAGGCCTCACCTCATTAGGAAAAAAGGCTGGGGAGCTTAGCTAAGGCTCTGCTGAAAAACCAGCACCAGGGCCCAGAGTCTAGCACTCATGTAGGGCTGGAAAGAGATGGCAAAAGGTAAAGAGGCTGCCCTGGGAAATGGTTCAGAAGGTTCCCTACAGTTCAGCTGGAAAACAGCTCAGGTCAGGGTCTGGACTGAAAGGAAAAGTTACACTGCTCCTGGGAAGAGGGGCTGCCAAAGACACCCGTGTGGGACACTTTTAGCCAGGAAATGGCTGCGGGCCCTTCCTAACACCCCTTCCTCACAGTCCACAGGCAAACACGGGGTTAGGCTCAGAAGCAAAATGCCCAGTGTTACTGCTAGAGCTAAGCTGGAATGGGGTTGCCAAAGACAAGTGGAAGCAGTCCAGAGTGAAAGCTTCGGTGTGAACCATGGGTTAGGGGTCTTCCCTGCAGTTCTTCACAAAAAACAAGAGGCTTGACTAAAAGCCAGAGCTTACAGCTGAGCTGGGGCTTCAAAAGCCAAGCAGGAGCTGTCAGGACAGCTGGGTTGGGTCAGTTTTCATCCAGGCAATGGTTGTGGGGCCTTTTCAATTGCTCTGCAGAAATATGAGAGCCAGTGCCAGGATTAGGGTTAGGGCTGTGAGAGGGACAAAGCCTAAAGCTGCACTTGGACTGTGGCAGGAAATGGGCTGCCAAAATCAAGGGGGGGGCTGCCAAGATACATGGCCTGGAAGAACTCTATCTGCATTTGCAGCTCTAAGCCTCCAATGGAAAGCAAGGACGACAGCTAAGGCTGACAGAAAGTGAAAGCTTAGGGTTGCATTTGGAACAGGATTAGAAATGGTATGCCAAAGATTATTTTCATTTGTTAGGAGCCCTTGTCTGGGAATCACCTTTTGTACCACAGCTCTTGTCAAAAAGTTCACCTAAAAATGAGGTTCAGAGTAGCACTGATGGACAGAAGAAGCCTTGACATAAAACTGAGACAGGAATGACAATGGGCTGCCAAAGCAAAGTGGGGGGCCTGCAAAGAGACTGGGGCTTAGAGAAACCTTTGGCTTGGAAAATGGCTCAGCAGCCTTCTCTAGAGCTTCCCCAGAAAGGAAGAGCTAGGGTTGAGAGAAAGCCTGGAGCTGCAGGCAGAGCTGGGAAGGGACTATCAGAAGGAAATGGAAGGAGAACCATGCTAGGAAAAGTCTCAGGTCTGCCTACCTGGCTTCAGGGCCATGTCCACCCATTCCCAAGAAAAGGAAGGCTAGAAACAGGACTGAAGGATGAGAGCTGCCATTGGAGTAGGGCTGGAAGGTGGCTGCCAAACACTTAGGATGGAAGAAATTTTTATTTATGCAATGCCTGGGGGTCCATATCTCAGGCTCAGGAGGAGAATGGTGACAAGGTTTCAGAGAAAGGTATTTCTCCCTTAAAAGCAACACAAAGCCGGTGGTGGTGTGTCTCGGATGTGAAAGACAGGTGTCTGCCAAGGAAGGTGGGAACTTCCCTTGGAATGGAAAATATGAC
>VRYO01000532.1:684653-715915 GCA_009812075.1 Sialia sialis
TAGCAAAGACTTTGGAGCTGCGAAGTGACCCAGCAGGCCGGGTGTCGGGGTAAAGTGTAGCAAAAAAAGCCCGAACAGTCGCAGAAAGCAGCGGCAGAAAGCAGGGGAGCTGGGCAGAGGAAGGAGGGCTCCCACAGCTGCTGCCAACAGAGATGCGAGCAGAAAGCAGTGCAGGACAGAACTCCACGGTGGCAGCAAATTCTCCCCATAGCAGCAGCCTGCTCCTCTCACTTCTGACCCCGAGGGGAAGAGAGTGAGACAGGAGCTGAGCCCAGTCCCTTGCCCAAACTCTCCTGGTATCTCTGCCCTTCCCAAGAGAAAGTCCTACAGCCAGCAGCACCCCTCACCCCATCTCGGCCACTTCTGTCTCTCTTTAAGTATCCTCATTATCACCTCTAAGGCAACAAGCGGGAGAAAATTCCCTGAAAAAAAAGAGAAAAAGAAAAGCAAAAATCCTAACATCCAACATGGTGTCAGGCTCCTGCCCTCCTTCATTCAGGTGCAATGGGAATAGAGTAGAGCAACAAAGAAAACTTTTAAAAATCAAATGTTTGTTTTTAGAGGCTGATGGTATGCTGAGGCTGGCTGAATTTTTACAAGGACGGGTAAAAGATCAAAAATCTGTAACCTCTTTCTCAAAAACAACATCCATTTTAGTTGAAACCTTAAAAAGAGCCAGCCTGAGGCACTGCACAGATTTGCACTGCAAAACACTGAGAGCCAGACAAGGATTATTCCAGCTGCACAGAGGAGCTTCCTCGCAAAGAGCACCAACACCACCTAAGATTGAATTACATTAAAACACATCTTGCGGAAAGGAGCTGTAATTAGACTGGCCCACAAATCCAATAGTCTCCACAGCCAGCAAGCTGAAAACATAGCATGTGTTAACAAGCTAAGAGGACTGTGCCCACAGGTTATGTATTCCAAGAGCAGGAAAGGGGATGCATCTGCACCATTCAAGCTGCTCTCAGTTTACATCATACTCGCCTTCTAGGGGACTCTGCTGGTGGGCTCTCACATCTCAAACTCTGTCTGGTTTTTGCAGTGCATCCCCAAAAAGGCTACATCCCCAATTTGATCACCAAAATACCTGACAAATAGGCGTTCCTCCTTGCAATACAACACATACACACAGGTGAGCCAGTCAAACAGGACCAGTTCTCAGGGCTCCAACAGGACAACCTCTTTTGGGGAACGATGAAGGGGATGGAGCTTGGATTCAGTGGCTGGGCCCCTTGTAGGGCTACAGAGCTGGGGAAGGATCTGGAGCACAAGTCTGATGAGCAGTGGCTGAGGAAGCTGGGGGAGACCTACCTGGAGAGATGGAGGTTCAGGGAGGACCTTCTCACTCTCTACAGCTCCCTGACAGGAGGGTGGAGCCAGGTGGACTCTTCTACCAAGCAGGAGGATATGAACAAATAGCCCCAAGTTGCACCAGGGAAAGTTTAGGTTAGAAATTAAAGAAAATTTCGCCAAAAGGGTTGTTAAGCACTAGCACAGGCTGCCCAGGGCAGTACTGGAGTCATCATCCCCGGAGGGATTTAAAAGACATGTGGCTTTAGCATCGGGGAACATGGTTGCATGGTGGCCTTGGCAGTGGCATTTACAGGTGGGCTCAATGATCTTAAGAGCCTTTTCCAAACTACTTTGAGTCTATGGTTCACAGGAAACTGTCAAACAGCCCCCAAAATAAATAAGGCATATGGCACAGTCAGGGACTACCCCATCTTTCCCCTGGGGACACATCCAGACTTATCTCAGCCTTTCCCTCTCTCCAAAACCTGCATGTGCTCCCAGAATTTCCACACAACCACTGCCAGGGATTGGGCTCACAGATGACTTCAGACACACAAAGTTCAATCTCTAGCATTCTCCCATTGCAGACTTCCACCAATATCCCTTCAAGCATTCTTTGTTCTCAAGATGTTCCTACAGCCCCTCAATCACAGACACATCAAGGCACTTCAGAAAGGAAGTTTTATTCATAGCTTTTATCCAAAGAGCAACTTTCATTTCCTGAAGGGAAATCTCATCTGCAGCACGGTGAGGAAGGTGGGAGTCAGCAGCTCTGAATGTAGTCCTAATTTTGTTTTGCCTTTCCTTTCAGGGTCTGTTTTATCTTCAAGCCTTGTCCTCCCTTCTCTTGTCTGACAGTTCAGGTGCCCCCAGGTCCCCAACCCACAGCCCAGGTGTACATATCCACATGCCCTGGCTGCAGCTCAGAAGCTCCCCCAGGCCAGCTCAGCCCCAGAGCTGCCCTGGGGCAACAGGAGCACAGCCCTGGATGTGCCCCCAGGTCATGTCCATAGGCTAGTCACCAACAGGCAAAGGGACCACAAACCCAGACAAAGCAGAGGCCTCAGAACTGCAGAAACTAATGGCATTGATCTGAGAACACACCTTATTCGGTACAGCAGCAATTTTTTTTTTTACTTTACTGGAGCACATTCCATGTGCAGCACAGTTACCTGCAAGAGGCAGGTGACAGCCTTCTTAAAAGGGGAAAAAGCACTTATTTTATCTGTGGAAATAGGCTGCAGCTAGGAAACAAGTGCAGTTGAAACAAAAATTAACACCCCAGGTCCTTAATGATCCCCTTCAGAAGGACAAATAAGAAGGGGCACATGGCTTTCTCCAAGCACAACAGGACCTGGGATTCAAAAAGAAGCAAAGCTCACATGCCACCCCTGGAAAGTCAAGGGGCACCCTCAGGCCTGTGTTGATATGTCCACCTATGTGCCAAAAACATTGGTGATAACCCATTTGGAAAACCTGCACTCTTTCTCTGCCCTAGCTAAACAGGAATTTTTCACTTGAGTTCTTCCAAAGCCGCTGCAGCAAAGAGCAGAACCAGGAAACAGCCTTGGACATGGCAAACTTGTAAGCAGACACACACAACTACACAAAATTCCAGAATGGCTGGAATTCAAAGGGATCTCTTGAGATCATCTTGTCCAAGTCTCCTGATAAAGCAGGTTTCTCCTTGAGCACATCTCACAGGATTGTGTCCAGGGAGATTTTAGGTATCTCCTTAGGAGACTCGACTCAATACACTTCAATTCTGATTTTCAGCCTGTATCTGTGGCAGATATTCAAAATGACACAACCAAGCCACTCAGCACCCTGCACACACACACACACACACACACACCACACACATCTCAATGAAGTGATAAAAATCCAGCAAAGGGATCACATTTGCTTCACAGGTGTCTTGAATATTCAGGTCCCAGGCCAGAAGTGAGAAGCCCTGATCATCCCACAACCAGCAGTGGGATGACAGTCTGCCTTGCACCAAGGTGACAAGGTTCTCCAGCAGATACTTTTCCTGGAAAGTTAGGGCACACTGCCAGCCAGTACCACATAATGACACTACAGACACTCAACACTCCACAAACACAAATTGGAATCCATGCCTCAGCCATCCACCCCGAGCTAAAAGTGCATTCAGTGGAAGGTGTCCCTGCCCATTGCAGAGGGGTTAGAACTAGATAACCTAAGATTCCTTCCAACCTATTCTATTCTATGATTCTTTGATTTTGACATCAGCAGTTTTTCCAGCTCCTTTTCCTACATGACAGATGGAAGTAGCCCATAGTGGCTCATCAGAGGAACAGGAGCCCCACACTTCAGGTTGGAGACCCCTCTGCTTATTAAAATCCAGGGAAGTGCTCTAATACAGTACACACCTAGCTCCACACATCCTCACTCATCCCCCAAACTACCTAGCACTAGCCCACTGGAGATGTGCACATTCCAGAATGACTTATCTTCTGGCTCCCTGCAGCCAGAGGGTTCCCCTTCCCAGTGGCAGAAGCAGCACTTGGCACATACAAAGCAGGCTCAGGAAGGGGAGGTGCCAAGGACAAGTGTCACTGCAAGCAGCTCCTTTTGAGATAGATATTTCAAGAAGTGTCTTGGCCTCCATGTATCAGCAGACTTCTGGTGACACTTCCTTCAAGGTGAGGGATGCAAGCCTAGCTCACGTCCTCAACATCATGTAGTCCTTCTCTCACCTCCCTCCTCTAGGATCCCTTGAAAATACAGATCTCAAACAGGCACAGCACTTTGTATGCAGCTCTGAAGGACAAACAAGAAGATAAAGAATTGCATAGCCATGCTATGAAATTAGTGATTTTCTGACAAATAAGTCTTTGCTGATGAGCCTCAAGAAGTGCTGCATCTCCCCAGCACCTGGGCACAGCTTGAAGGAAAAGATATTAGTCAGGGGTGCGAGGTCCAAACCTGCTGCCCAGCAGCAAGCCAAGCTCATGGATGGCAGCTAGCCTAGGGGAAGTTGGGTGGCTCAACACTGCCTTGCAGCTCTGGACCTGAGGATATACAAACCTGCCCTGACAACACTGGCAGATGTCACAGTACAGACTGATGAGAAGTCTTAGGAACAAGAACTGCAGGCAGCTCCCAAAGACACAGCACAAGGGCCCTGCACAGCCCTGCCAGACACAAAGCAGCAACAAAGGGCAACAGGAAAACTGAGAGCTTTCAGAAGCCAGTCTTCCAAGAGTCTTGGTCTGTCTTTTGCTCCACACACCAATCCCTGTGCCAATGTCAGCAGCTGTCCTTGTGTGTTCACACCATTCTGGAGTGGTGGGGACACTCCACTGCCTCACATAAGCTCCAGAGTAGCTCTCTTAGGGAAGAGGGGCTACTCCAGCCCTGGCTACTCAAGAGCTGCTCTGCTCTCCACCATGTGCTGTCATTGTGGGAGCAGTCCTTGGCTCAAACACAGAGCAGTGTCTCATGCGTGATAACAAACCCTATAGCCTTGAGGAAAGGAAATAGCCACTAGCCCATTCCCTATCATCCAGGGATGAAATGAGCTGTGTCATTTCTCTGTCAGGGTCAGGCATCACATCAGGCCTTTGTAGAGGTGAGACATCAGTACTGCTGCTCTAGCAGGAACTCTCAGAGTCCTGATTTGAGGTCAGAGACAGAGGAACAGCCTCAGCATCTCATGGTATACCCCATGCCACGGTATCATCCCACAGCCTGGAGAGCCTCACACCAGCTCACTGCCCAAAGCATGTCATGCCAAATGGGATCAAAGTACTGGGTATATGGGACCAGCCTCGACAAGCAAATGAGAATCATTCCCAAAGGAGCCAGGAAGAGTGCCTGCATCTGCCTGAAGTCAGCTGAGGGACATAAGGGCCATGACTTGCCAAGAGGTTTGCTGTGTTTCCCTGCTACTCCTGGTCAACCACTAAGACAGCTATGGAGTAGCAGAGATAGATCAGAACTGATAGGATCTGGCAAGCTTTCCCAGGCAAGCTGGAAGAGAAGGCCCCAGGCCCTGGCAGCACCTCCCCATCAGAGGAATCTCCTCCTCAATAGCTTTGCAGTTGTTAAGGCATACAGCAAGCCCAGGGACCACCAAGCAGGGCCCACGCATCAGCCACTCTCCCTACCCGATGCATCCACTTTACAGGTGAGCAGCAGTAAAGGACACACAGGTCTGGCTGGGACAGACCAAGAGCAGAACCTGGAATCTGTATACTGGAATCTGTTCTTCTTCTGCTTGGCTTGACCAATAGTGTTCTCTGAGACACAGCTGCAGTCCTCCAGAGCTGTTTGAGCCTTTTTACCTTATCAATCCCTGTTCCTAAGCAGGGCTGCACAGGCACATCTCAGCCAGCAGAGCTGCCAGAGCTTGAAACTTGAGTGTCTGCTGCAATCCAGAGGGACTCGGGGAACTACACTCCTGAGGGCTGCATGGAAAAGAGGCTCTGCAGAAACATCTCCCTGTCAGCGATTTAGAGAAGTGCTCCCATCACTCGGGGAGTTCCAGGCAGTGGAGACACGCACTGACAACACAACTGCCTGCAAAACACAAGAGGCAGAGCTAGGGGAGTGGTCAAAGAGAACCACGGCACAAGAGTGACACTTCTCTTCCTGGCTCCTCCCCAACAGCTCTCTGCAAGTTGAATTAGGGAAGGCTGCATGATCCAGCGAAGCCTTCTCCAGTGGGCAAAACAACAACCCGGCCGGCTGCTCCTCTGCAGCACACTCCCATCACCCCGAGGACCTCTGCAGGATACTGTCAGAAGGAGGTCCCCAGTCCCTGTCAGCAGCTACCTGTACGCAGGCTGCCATGCAAGCAGCCTGGCAGGCAGAGCACAGCTCTCTCCCCACAGCCTGCTGCAGCAGGATTTGTTTATGTGTCTGCAGCTGCTCTGTGCCTTCGCCATGGGAATCCAGGCTGAAGCTCCATCCGTGGCGAGCGAGAAGCAGCCCCGCCGCACAGCCCGGCAGGCACAGGGCTGCGGGGGGCACGAGTCCCTGGAAACGGGCCCGCTGGAGCGGCGAGCCGCATTTCCAGCCTCCGCAGTGCCTCCCCCACATCCTGCCTCCAGCCCTCCGCTGGGGGTACACAATGCCAATCGCGGGCTGTCATTTTTCCAAGTTAAAAATAACCCTGTAGTTCAGCGTGAGAGGAGCAGCAGCAGCGATGCAGGGGGCTGTGGAGTCTGCAAGCTCACTGCCAGGCAGCACGGCATACATTCTCCTTCCCAAACACAGGCTGTGGAGAAGCAGCTTCCCAGCTCTGCTTACACAGCTACAGGAAACAAGACTCCCTCAGCATCCCATCAGGAGACGCTTTGCTAAGCAGGCAAGTGGTCTGCATTTCAGAGCTGCCATAATATTCCATGGTACCATTGGGGAAGAGGCACAGGCCTGGCACTCCTGAGCAGGACACATGGCAGGATGAAGCAAGCAAGGGATGAAGGAGAGTGCACAGAGGTCCAAATAACCCAAAGTAAGGGAACAAATATGCATCACACGTCCAGGACGGGCAAAGCATCACACCAACAGCCAGCCCCAAGGCACACAGCCATGCTGCAAGCAATTTTCTATTCTGAAAATATTTTAATCTTTTAACAAAAGAAGGTGGGGGGGATGAACTGTGTTTTCTGTGGGTCCAGGGGAGCCCAGAGATCGCTGATAAGGACACCAAAAGCACATTTTAAACCTGCAGTACCTTTCCAGGACACCCAACTCCACCAACCCACAGGCAAGCAGACAACAAGACTTTGACAGGCGGGCAATAAATCACCACAATCTCTTTGCCACGTGCTCCCCTGGGAAAGGAAGATGGTGATGCTGTACAGCATTCCCCTCCAAAAAGCCTGTTCCACACCAGCACTCTGCTCCCAAGCTCTCAGCCCTACAGCAACAGCCACGTCAGAGATGCCAGGGAGACACCTGGGCTCGTGCCATTGCCTGGCCACAGTGGATGCTCTGTTGGCACCCAACAAGTACAAGAGCACACGCAGGCTGGATACAGCCCCCGGTAATGCAGCTTCAGTCAGCTGCACTCATGACTCTCATGACAAGCTCACGTGGCAGAATCAGCAACAGCTCCTTTTTGGAGGGTTTTCAAATGCAGCTCCTAACACAAGACCATAACCACAATGACCTTCAGCAGCTGCACAGTGCCAGAGGGCTGAGAACTGAGGGCTCACTCAGTGTCCAGTGAGCCAGCAGTGAGCAGAGACCAACAGCGCAAGGGAAGAGAAAGCAGCACAAGGGCTAAACTCCTTCCATTTGTTCAGTGAAGGCCCATCATGAACA
This sequence comes from Sialia sialis, assembly GCA_009812075.1. Taxonomy (NCBI): domain Eukaryota; kingdom Metazoa; phylum Chordata; class Aves; order Passeriformes; family Turdidae; genus Sialia; species Sialia sialis. The sequence continues at coordinate 692,250 of VRYO01000532.1, forward strand.
CAAAGCCGTGTCTGGCCATTTGACATGCACACAAAGCACTCCAGCTTGCTCCTAAAGAGAGGGAAACCACATCTGAGCTCACCATAAAATGTATTTCCCTCATCACCTTCATGAACAGCCCAAAATGAGGGGATACAGAAGTTACAAGGTGACTATCTGCAGAGTGGGGATGCACCCAGTGTCAGCTGTACCCCCTTCCCCATCATGGGGATGCACCCAGCATCATCTCTGTGCCCTTTACCACGTCATCCTGCTACCCAGGCATGCAGGAGCTACCAATAGCTAGATAGGTTTCTCAAGCCTACTGTGTCTGTTGCCTTCTGATCTGCTGGCCAAGAGTCTGACTCCCAACAGTTGCTTATAAGCCTCAGGCAGTGGATTTTAATCCTCAACATCAGCAAGGCAAAATAAACTCAGAGGAAAACCAAACCAAATCTCTACAGTGCATGCAGTAGCTACTCAGTCAAGAGAGAAAGGAGACAGGCCAAGCTTGCCCAGACTCGTAGCTGGCATCTAGCAGGCTGGGCTCCCACAGGGACAGGTGCTTGATCACATTCAGTGCCAAGAGGCACAATCTCATGGGCAAGGGTACAGTGGTGTGCAAGAACAAGTGCAGCACTCCCACACACACAAGGGTCCACAGTGGCTTCCTGCAGAGCAGTATCCCCACCAGCATGATTCCTGTGCCTTGTCAAGAGCATCCCCAGCTCAAGCTCCTGACACATCAGCAAAGCCCATTGCACATCACTGATGTGGCACTTTCCAGACCTCTGCTACTCATTAAACACAAACATGCTCCAGTGCAGCATCCAATCCAGGCCACCACACATCCCAAATTAATTGCCCTGTCTGCCAAATCTTAACAAGCCATTCCTCCATCACCAGTATCAAATTCTCCTTCTACTTTATTCACCAGTTCTAGCATACTGACCAGAAAGCCAACAAGAAAAGACATGAATGGAGTGTCCAGGAAACAGACAGTGACAGTGGCCATAAAGCCTTGCCACTTCTTCCATCACACACTCCCAGCACCTCATTTCCTACTTTAAAATAAGGAAAATGCACTATCTGTATCCACATGCTACAGGAAAGTCCTGTGGCTTCTGAGCTCCAGAAGTCAATAAAGCCTATGGCCAAGTGTCACTTCCACAGCTCTCTCAGCCCCTCTGGCATCCTGCTGCAGGCTGGAGGCACGCAGCTCACAGCCCCTCTCCTGGCCTGTGGGAGTCAGAAGTTCACTGCTCACAGCAGCTCAACATAGTGGCATGACCAGCTCGTTGGCAACCAAAAAGATGCTTGGTGGGCAACTCCTTAAGATGCTAAGGCCTGGGACAGTCCACCCAATCTGCTCCTCCACATGCAGGGAGGTGCCAAGGCAGTGTGCTTCAGCTGCCATGGAGGATGTGGAAAGCCTCTGGTCAGAGTGACAACATAACCCTAGCTACATTTAAATGGAAATGGGCAAAGAAGCTCTGAGGAGACACTCAGTGCTGGAAGCAGGCTCTCTTCCCTGAAGTCCCTGGCTGCTACCCCTGAATAGAGAGAGAATTGTAGGCTTAGCTCCTGCTGGCTTCCTGGACCAACAGTCATGAAGAGCCAGACTTCCCAGTAGTGTAAGCAAAAAAGCCTCTGATGAATTACTGGGCTCAAGGGAGCACAGGGGTTACTGTCAGCTGCTTCAGAGGCTTTTTGCATAAGGGCAAAACATCCAGCTGCTCTCCAGCTACCAGGAGGGATATAGAGGTTTCAGCACCCTGTGCACTCTGCACATTTTCCTGCTGCCTTTTATTTCTCACACAAGAGCTTGAAGCTTCACTTAGCTGTCCAAGTCCATTTCCAAGGTCCTCGTCCCTACAAAGAAGCCAGCAGGCACATAATTTAACCTTTATTAGTCAGAAAGGTGTACAAAAGCCAGTCCAACCTGTCGACCTGGACAGCTAGCCAATTCAAGGAACATTTTATAATGTTTGAAAGCTTTACACCAAACTGCACCAAACTCATACTATCCCAAGGCAGATGGCCAAAAAATGAGATAGCATTCCTGAAAGCACAGATCTTTTCCTCTTGCTGTTGTTTACATCCTACACAGCAAACTCAAGGTGTCAGAAAACAGCTTTGCCACACTGCAAACAGCTCCTCAGAGGCAATCACAACCCTTTGTGCCTCTACTTTCTAATGCCAGAATAGAGACAAAAAAATCAAATTTACATCAGGGCTACTGAGAAGGTGAATAAATGCAATGCACCTCAAGATTTGGCTGTATACACATCTGAAGGACACATCTGACACCCTGAGCAGATTTCGTGCTGAGAAGGCATAGCAGCACTGGCCACAGCCCCACTGCACAATCCAACCATGCTGAAAATAATTTCTTCAGGAATTTGTCAGTCTGCTCCAATTGAAGCTCCTTGCCACAGACCTCCACAGTGGATCCCTCTTACCCCTGCCAGTCATACACCTGCTGTCCTCACATCCCTGTTTGCTCCTGTTACCTGCTGACTAAGGTAGTCCCCATTGTTCTCCTGCTATAACCACAGTAAAGAAAATGGGTGAAAGAAAAAGCTGATGCCCTACTGCTTCATCTAATGAGTAGCCCACGGGAATGTGCATGAGCAAACATTCAAGGAGCTGAATGAAATGTGGCCAAGTCACCAGCAGCAGGGCCACAGGAATAAAGTTAGCATTTTAAACATTTCCAGGCCTCACAACAGGATGGACACCACTGCTTTGCCAAATGCCTCATCTGTGCACAGGTGGCAGAGTGGTGACAGGGTGTACAGTGCCTGAAGGGAGCTCAGGGCCTTTGCCTACCATGGCCACATCTTAGACCGCAGCTTGTGAGCACAGGCATTGAAGGCTGATCCCAGGGTACATCTTAGTGTGTGATAAGTGAGCAGCTCTTCTTTGGGTCAGGCAGCACTGCATCCTGATCCTAGGGATCTCAAGAAACAGGTGATAAAGGAAGCTCAGTTTGGTCTGTGCTCTCACACACAGTGAAGGCTGGGGGGGGCACAGAAAGAATCTCCAGGAGCAGGAGGACATTTTGCTGCACTGCTCACTCTCCAAGCACAGGGCACTCCAACACCAGCTTCCAGAGGCCCCTTGATTGATGCTGCTGTGTTGGAGAAGAGCTCCTACACCCACACAGGCTGTACCTGCCCTGCTAGCACTGCAAACCCAGGCCATCTACTCCAGGGCAGGGCAGAAAGGTTGGCTGCCAGAGCCCTGCCTGCAGCAGGGCCAGGTACTGGGGGAGCCAAGCTGTTCATCAGCACCCAGGAAGATAACATCCCAAATAACACAGTCTGAAAGCTTTTAAATGCTGTAGGAAGGTCCCACAGCTCACAAAATCTAGCAAATCTCACTCCAAAACAGCAATAGACAAAATCTTCTATTGTCCAGGCCTGAGAAGGTACTTTGAGAGAACAGTCTCCAGAGTTCTGATGCCATCTGTAATAAGACATTAGTCTCAATCATCTGTTTCCTTGCATTTGTCTTTTACATCATCCCAAGAAAGATTTAAGTATGGGAGGCTGAGAGCAGCGCCAAAGAGAAATTCTTCAATTCCTCTTGTGCAAATGCTCGGGGTTCAGTGATGCCAGCTCCTCAGCTTTAGGCAATGCTTTAATACATTTGGCTAGCCCTTTTAAATGGTGAGCACACAAAAGGCCTGCCCAGACACACTGCAAGTAGAACGCCACCAAAAGTGCATATGGAGAGGTAGCCCTGTCTTGCCTCAGCTCATAAAGCCCTTTAGTCAGAGACCAGCTCAGGGAACAGTGAGGAGAGCACCAGCCTTGCCAGGCTGGAGAGCCACAGCTGCACAAGTAGGGAACACATGGGCAGCAGGGGTTCCTGCCAGATGATGCCAAGCCACTGTCACTAACACTGGCTGCAGAGTCCAATCTTCACAGAGTCCTTTTTTCCAAACAGAGCTGGAACACCAGAGCACACCAAGCTTCTTCCAACAGGACACAGGCGGAGCTGCTGTGGATGTCTTGTGGCCTCAAGCTGCATTCCTCCAGGACACAGACACAGAAGATGTCCTGAACACTCCTGGTCAGCCAGCTCCATTGTCATGGGGTCAGCCAGCCAGCAGGCAAGCACACAGCATCAGCTGCATCAAGCTACCTGTTTGCCTGGCAGGTATGCAGACATCAGTCTCCTCTGACATGTATGAACGTGGAAGCCAGGTAAGCAAACCCTAGACAGAGCAGGAGAGCACAGTTCCCACAAACCCGTGTCCTAGCCCACTCTTACTGCACATACCTGTCCAAAGACCAAACCAAAATGGTTTCTACATCCCTTCTCCCTCTGTACTTGAATAAGCCACTCACATTCTGAGCCCTTCCTGCAGCAGGCATCTCTGGAGGAACAATCATGCAACAAGGTTGCATCCAGAAATCCGCTTCTGCTTTGTGTTGATCTCTCTTCCAGCTAAGGGTGACAGAAAGAGCAGGAAGTAGAGCTGGATCCAGGAAAGGATTTAAGGACACTGTCCTCAGCCCTAATGCCGCGCTCCACTCAGCAGAGCAGCCAATGGAGAGCCTGTCTAGAAACCAGAGAGCAGTATCTGCAGATAACCACATTTCCACACACAGCATGCCCTGTCAGATGTGGGCACAGCTGCACCTGCTCGAACACATAGGTCCTACAACCTGCAGAATCACACCTGAATTCAGGGCCCTGAATTGAAATTACAACTACCAAAACCTCAAAGGACCTGTGCCCACAGTGGCACACTCCTTCCTTTGCCCTCAGGACTCAGCACCGTGTCCTCACACTCAAAGCACAGTGTGGGACTGGCCTAACTCCAAACCAGCAACTTTATTCTCTGACAGAAACTCTCACCCTTCAGAGCAAGGAGGTGGAGAAATCACTGTGACTGGCCCACAAATCTGCAACCACAAACCTCAGCACCTTCACAGAAAGCACAAGCCTTGCTTCAGCCAGCCTCCCCGCAACATCACTGCGCAGCAAACACAGCACAGTCTCTGCTGTCTGCGGTGGAGGAGAGAAACCTGCTTTTATGTATGCACCAAAGTGCATGCCGGGAAAGGCTCAGATACTCTGGTGAGGGGCACCCTGCAGGGACTGAGAAAGATCACTGAGAAACAGGGCTTTGCTTGCCCTAAAGCAACAAGCAGGGAAGCATACAAATAGGAGCAATGGGCTGTGCATTCGCACACCCCACTGCATTTCTTCCGAGGCTAAGCAAGCACAGGGTACAGCAAGGATGCAGCAGGCATTTAAAGAAGTCATCAAAAATGGCTCTTTTCAAATCCTCAATTAACAGACATTGAACACTTAAACTTCATTTCATCTAAAGTATATTCTAAGTTCAACCAAAGCAGAGGAAAGATTGAGGGTTAAAAGTGCTCTGTGCACAAGACCTAGAGAACTCAAGGCAGTGCCTCACACAAAAATAGCAGCTTTCACAGCACATCTATAGCAAAGCACTAATGTTTATTCTTGTATCTAGGACTAACTTTAATTCTGCCTCGATGCACATATATAACAAGGCATTAATGTTTCTTAAAGAACCAATATATCACCTTCCTATAGCAAAGAAGTGGAAGTCCCCCGTAACTTTGGAGCACCCTTGCTTCTGCATGTAACTAATTGTTAGTGCTGGAATTCACCTTCCAGGGCAGCTATATAGTGCAAGCTGAAGTGCAAAATGAAACTATGTCCATAAAACAAATACCTATTTCCAGTGCAATAGAGAGGGAGCACAACTCCCAACAGTGGTTGCTAAGGGGGAGGGCCTGGTAGGTGAGGTCCCTCAATTAGCTGAAGTCCTGCTTCTGCCTTCAAAGAAATGCAAATGAAGTATCTCCTGAGGAAGAGGTAGGGGATCTTACAACTCAGGGGGTTTGAAAATTAAAGGCAGTAATTTCTTTCACCCCATAGGTCTGCTGACAGACAGCCACAGGGACACAGCCCCATCCAGCCTTCCCCACCAGGCCTCTGCACAGGCTTTTGGATGGGGTCTCCCACACATGCCCATGCCCTTCCCACCTATCTTCCTGTGCCAGAGCTCCCAGGCTGTCATTCAAACAAGTAATTTAGGACCACATCAGACAGTGAATGAAACAACCTTGCCCATCCACTACCTGTCTCTCCCTTGCAACCACAGGCATGTTAACAAGACATGCAGCGAGCTCAGGGACTTAGAGTAACACCAGCCTGACCCCTGATACAGCTACTCTAATGCAAAGCAAGGCTCCACAGATCCCACACTTATATAGAAATATTTTAAAAATACTCTGAAAATTAACACTAACAAGCATAACTTTTTCCCTGCTTTAAGCACAGCCACCCCAAAAGGAAACAATTAATTACCTGTACTTCAACCCAGACTTCCCATCACAACTGAGCCATATGGCAGAAAGAACCAGAGAAGTGTCAGAAAACTTCACCCAGAAGAGAACTAAACTTATCTTACCAGGAAAAACACAAACCAAAAAATTCCCAAACACCACAATAAACCAAACCACCCCAAAACAACCACTATAAAGTCTGGGAAAAGGCAAGCCTGCAGAAGGCATGCTGTACCTCAGAGGACATTCATAACACCATGAAGCAGCATCCCTCAAGGGGAAACCATGGCTGGAAAATATGATGGGCACCCACAGCCAGGGCAATATCTCACCCTCAAAATAACATCTGCACTCCTTGAGCCATACCCAACACGCCTCTGCAAGCCATTTCCAGCGCCCACACGAAAAGCTAAGAGGGACTGGGACTTGGTTCCCATGCTTCTCATTTTCTTTTCTGGACTGAAAAGTAATGTTTTGCTCCTGTTAGAGCAAGATTTATCCTCACTACAGACTGAGAATGCCTTGGAGACAACAGGCTGCAGTATGGAAACAGCATGCACCCCTTCACCTCAAGGCAGTATTTCCTCCACAGAGAGAGGATCCTCACACAAAGGATGGGTCAAAAGCTCCCATGACCCCCACGTGATGCTAACATAACCCAACACCTCTCTAAGCACTGGGCCCAAGGGCAGCACAGAGCAGGAGCTCTACAGTCAGGCACAAACTCTCCCACCTTTTAGCTGACTTCCAAAAGAGCCAATTATGCTCAGGCATTCCCTAGAGCACAGACATACCCTGTCCCCAGATATCTGCCAGGGATAGGCCTTAAGTATTAAAGCCCAGCCACAGTGTCTCAGGTATACCCCAATCCTTAGGCTGACTGGACACATCCAACATAACAAGGCTAAAAATTATTAGCCACATATTGGCGGATTGCTAGGCTGCATCCCAGATTTTCCCATATAAGGGAAAGTTGAAGGCATTGTCCTATCACACAGAAAACATATTGCACCAGCCTGAGACGTTAGGAAGAAAATCAGAGTCTTCTCGTGTCACAAGCTGACACCCAGAGAATCACATTTTTCCCTTTTTGCTGCCAGGTTGGTCAGCTTTCCCCAGCTCTGTTATTCCATCAGGGGCTGGTGCCAGATGATCACTGGAGGCTGGGAGAGGCATTGCCCAGCATGGCACTCACAGCACAGTGTTGCACAGGGCCCAGCACTTCCTTAGAGGATTTTGGTCCCACCACCACCAAGCTTGACGACACAGGCATTGATAATGACACCTCACACAGTCAAGGGTAATTCTGTTTTCATAGGTTTTTAGGGTGCTGAGAACCCACCACACAAACCTTGCATGTCACTAACACTCTGCTGCAGCAAACATCGCTGCCCCACTTCATACAGACTCTTCTGACCATCTTCTCTTCCCTTGAGAGCACTTGTTGGCTTTCAACAACCATTCTACCTCTGCTTTCCCAGACCACAGTAGGACCACCAACACCAGAGGCTGAGTCCAGTGCCCCAAGCAGAAACTGGGGATGAGCAAGGAGAAATGCATCCACTGCCACTTGCAGGAGCAATGGAACAGGCCCTCTCAAGTGCCCCAAGGCCCAGCGAGACGTCCAACCACTGAGCTTGACAATGTCTCTTTAAGACAAGCTCAGAGCAGCCTCCCCACGCATGCCTGCTTTCCAGACCCAACACAAGAGCCTGCATTCCCGCACCAAGGGCTCACTCTCAGCACAAGGCTAAGCAGCTCCTCTCCCATAGTGAGGGTAAGCTCCTGCGCACTGATGAGGACGATATCAGCTCTTATCTGCACAAAGCCCAGACAGGCCAGGACACCACAGCAAAACACAAAGGCTTGCTCTGGCAGCCTCTCAAAAAACAAGCCTCACAAAGTCACCCAGCTCACAAAAACAGTTCACGTGCTTGTACAAAGCCCTCCTGAAACAACACAAACCACTGCAGTGAAACTTTATATTATCCACCTGTAGAAGTTTGTGTGTTTGGAGAAACTCTTGATAAAATATTAAAGATCACTCTAGGAAGAGTAGATCTTAAAAATTATTGCGATTACACTTTTGGGATGGAAAGGGGGGGCAGAGATTTACTTCTATCTGAAGAAATTCAGTAAAAAAGTCAGAAAAACTAGACACTCAGAGAGCCTCATCCACCAAGCCACTAGAAATCAACAGACCCCAAAAAAATCCCACAGCACTGACCTGTGGGTCTAACACTGGAACACCTAGGGCCAGCTGCTCAAAGACAAGCAGCATGGTCCCCTAAGGCCACCAGGACAACAGAGAAAGAGGTAAACTCAAGTCATTAAAAAGGCATATACTACTAAACTAGACAGCAATACCCAAAATACAGTAACGAGGCCCCTGATGACAGATGTGCATTATTCACAGCTGCAGCATGGATAAACACTGCAAGAGCAGCGTTAGTGCCAGAATCACACAGGATACCCATACTGGCCTACAGCAAGGGACTGCAACTGCCTCCTCAGGGACAGGGCAGCCCGTGTTTCTGCTGGGAAGAATAAGAATAAAGGAACAGGCAGTAATAAACAGTCAAGGCTGTGGGGTGGGCTTCAAACTCCATCAAAGCGCAAACAAACCAAGATCACTCATTCTCAAAGTCCTCTCTTTGACTTCAGCTTTTGCCTAAAGAATAAAAACATGTACTTTCATTTCTGCTGCACAAGGCACTCTGATAGGATCCAGTTCTCCTAGTTACTGTGTTTTTCAGCTTGAAGCACTTGAGGGGCAACATTCAATGAGCTTCCCCCATCTCTGCAGTGAAGGCAGTGCAGCAGTATGTCCAGCAGCCCTGAAGGACCTGCATGAACAGGCAGCTGTACCAATTCAGAGACACGGGCTGAATTAGCATTCCCAAAGACAAATTTCTATTTTGTAGTGGAGGAGGAAGCAATTTCCAGGAAAGGAACCCAGGGGCAGTCCTAAATCACAACCAACCCAGCTCAAGGCCAAAATCCTTGGGAAACAAACAACTTATTTACTCCAGGAAGAATTTACTCCTGGAGCAAAATATGCTGTTATTGCTTCATACTTCAACAGTTTGACCAAAACTACAATTTCTCTGCAAAGGAGCACAGCCAAGCTCCTGCATGAAGGAGGTAACAACAGGCAAGGAGGGGGAAGACAGCACCTCTTCCCATACCATCACCTGAACAGGGCCCAAAATCAACAGCAACACTTCACAGTAGAGAAAACACTCTGGGAGCTCAGTGTTTCCCCTCCTCTGGCAATACTCTAAACCGACTGACTCGATGGCACTTAAAAAGATACTCTGCAAATGAAGCGGTCAGGGATAAACATTTAACAAGACAACAGCATCTGTCTGCCCCCCAGGAGCCCTGTGCCAGCTGAGGGGTGCAGGAGGCTTCTGCCTAGTCCCACCGGACACTGCATAAGCACAGCCAACCACCTCCATCCATGTCCCCTCGTTCTCCAACCCCAACAACATTTGCTGCATTTCCTGAGCAGATCATAAACAAGAAAAAATACTGGGCTTTTGGCTAGAAGCATGCCAACTCCCTGAAGAAACAAAGCAAGCATTTTTCATAGCAAAATTACCAAGATACTCTACCATATCAAAGGCCAGAAGCAGACCAAGCAGAACCAACTCTGTGTGTGCTGAGGCAGCCTGCCTGGACCCGCGGTCCCCGACTTCACTGGAGTTCAGTGGAGTTGTCAGCAGGCAAATTGATAACCAGAGACCCGCTCTCAGGCGGGTGCAACCCCGCAGCGGCAATCTGATCTGACGATTTCGTATCCTCCTCCTGTATTGTTTGCGTGCGTGTCTCTCACAGCCTTCATCCTACAAACCCCATCCATCAAGCCTAAAATCCACCTCCACGGCCAGTGAACACCCCTGGCAAGCACAGGAGAACCCCACGGCGCGGCCGCCGACACGCAGTGGGCGCAATGACTGCGGCGAGACGCGGCTCCGCCGTGACTGCGATGCCTGTGTTGTGACATGGCTGCGGTGTCACAACAGATCCGCGTCTGCTCCGCGCGCAGCGGGACGGAACCGCGGTGATAGGGACGAGTCCCCGGCCCAGCGCGGGGGGAGCGGCCCTTCCACCGCATCCCCTCCGCGCCCTGGCTCGGCGGCGAAAGGCCCGCGGCCCGGGGCCTCCAGCGCGCAAAGGGACCCGCTTCGCCCCGACCGCCAAGTTTAAAGACTTAATGATCGATATTCTTGAGCACCGCAGCCGAGATGCCGGGGGGAGCTGCGCCCCGCGGGCGGGCTCCGACACCCTGCACCCGGGGGGAGCCCCCTTCCCCCTCCCCGGCCGGGAGGAGCCTCCGCGCAGTGCCGCGGGGAGCCCGCCCCGCCTCCGGCCCCGCACGCCCCGGGATCCGCTACCGGGGGCGCCCTGCCCCGCGCTGCCGGCCCGCAGCCGGCGAGGCCCGGCCGGGGGCGAACGGCAGGGCGGGCAACACGGGCCGCGGCCCCCCCACCCCGCGCTGCCGCGGCCCGGGGGGCGGGGGAGGGCGGCGCGGACGGACCCGGGGGCACCGCCGCCCCTCCCCGCGGCCGGAGCCATGACAGGGCCGGCGGCCACCCCGGCCCCCGCCCGCCCCGCGGCCCGCGCCGCAGCCGCCGCGTTCATTCATAGCGCCGCCCTAGCGCAGCTCCGCCACCGCCCTGGCCCCGCCGGGCGGGCAAACCCAAAGTTCGGGGCAGAACTTACCCAAAATGGCTCCGCAGCCGCCCCAACACAAACAGCTTTTATTTGGTGAAGTTTAGCCCAGCACCCTGCAAGGACACCCTAACCTCGCCCGGGCCCGCCCCCGCAGCGCGCCCATTGGCTGCCCGGAGCGGCGCGCCACCGCCCATTGGCGGGCCGGCCCGTCAGCCGCGCGGCGCTCGCGCCAAGCTTGGCTGCAGCGCGCCCGCCGCTCGCTCCATTGTGCTCCTGTTTGCACCGATGAGAGCGCGGCGCTGATTGGCTGCGCCACCGCCCCCGCGCGCCGCCGCCCCGCCCGCGTGCTCCACGTCCGCGCCCGCCGAGCGTTGCCCGGATGTGAACCGGAGCCGAGCCCCCGCCCCGGGACCCGCCCGTGCCACACCGCGACCTGCCCGCACCACCCCGGGACCGCCCCGGGACCTCCCGCACCGCCCCGGGACTTGTCTGTACCGCAGTCTGCCCGCACCGCACTGCCCGGCCCTGTTGCTGGGGCTGCCTCTGCCCCGTCCCCGCGCCGCGCTCCCCCGCTCAGGCCCGCCGAAGTCCTCGAGGTGCGAAGGCGCCCGCGGGCGGCCCCGCATGGAAGAATAGCGCGGGAGCGGCCTCGGAGGGAATGCCGCTCCACAGAAGGGTGCTCCAAGAGATGGGCTGGGAGCAGGCTCAGGGCTGGGGCTGGGTAGCCCACCTCCCCAGGGAGAAACCTGGCACGGAGCAACCGGCAAGCTTCGGGTCCGGTACCAGTCAGCGAAGCTGCCGAGATGGGTTTTCTGTTGGAATTCCTCACAATCCTCCTTGGGATGCCTATTCCTGGTCACACAGAGAAGGCTTTGCGCAGTAGCCCCAGTCCCTCAGCTCAGCACCCTGCAGCTGGACCAGCAGCACCCTCACTTTTGTGGCCCGCAGTGTCGTGCCTGCTGTTCTGCCTGGAAAGGTGGGAATGCTGAGGAAGAGGAGCAGGGCTGACTCCATCCTCCCTGTGGATGTAGAGATGCTGTGGCACCAAAAGAAACACTGCTGAAGACAATTAGCTCTGCTGAGACTCAGACTGATTAACTGAGTACAAGGGGATTCCTCATGCAGCCATACTGCTTCCCAGGCCCCCTGAGAAGCTGGCACAGCCCTGTGCTGAAGTCCTGGCCTGTTGAGCGCCAGCTGGCACTGATGTCCTGTGCTGGCTGGCTGGCATGCTCCCTTTATGCTTCCTGACTTTCCACAGATGGTCTCCCCAGATCTGTACAGCTCTTCCACTGGTCAAAGAGATCTGCTGGGCAGCACCACTGGGCAGTGTTGGTGTCCTCTGCACGCGCCTGTCACTGCACACTTGTAGATTAAACACAGCCAAGGGACATGCTCCATCACAAAACTGCAACCACCCCATTCCTGGGCTCCTCCAAGTCCTCCACACAAACCAATATACTGTGCTCTTCCCAGTGAAACAGGTCTTCTTTCTCCATAGCATTCCCTTTTATCCTTTCTTGCTTTCTCCAACCCACATCTCCACCCTATATCCTTTCTCCCTCCCTCAGTCTGGCTCCTTTGCCCATGGATGGCACTGGTGGGCACTACTGAGATCTCACATTTATGTTTTGTCTCTCCTGTCCCCAGGTTCAGCACATGCGAAATATTCATCTCCAGTGCCTTCCCCTTTCGCTAGTCCTGCCCGCTCCCTCTCTAGCCACCAGACTTGCCTATAAGTGATGTGTTCATCCTGCACCAGGCAACCTTTGGCAAATGAGCATCATCCTGTGCTATATCTTCCTTCTAGCTCCAGCACTTCAGCCTCAGAGTGAAGAATGCCTGTTAACATGGAATTAATTAATTGGTATTTTATGACCAGGGAACCAAAACACCTTTTTTGCAGATCAACCACTTTTTGCTCAGTTGGTCTCAAAAGGAGTGGCTCATTCCTGTACATGTAAAATGGGCTGGCCAGAGGTTAGGGACCAATGAAGCAAGGCAGAAACAAATTCCCTTGATAGATTCACATGGCAAGTATCATTTGGAAGGATATTGTAACACCTTTGTTACAGAATTGCAAGAGTTTTGATGGAAAGGGACCAAGGGAGGTTGTGTAAGGGGTTTCCAGAGGTCCCTTCCCAGCACCACATGGATGATCAACACAAGATGAGATCAGCCATGGCTCTGCCTGCCTGAGCCACAGCACCTTCCACAGCCTGACATTCCTCCACTCATCTGGTGAGCGCTGTCAAGGCTGCACCATCCCAATATTCCACCTTAACCATTCAGGACTTTGTGGTTATTGCTCCTTAATGTGTCACCAGGCACTGCCAAGAAGGGTTTGAGTCCATCATACTTGAAATTGCTTTATCAGTACTTGTAGACTGCTCGTGGGTCAGGTTCCTGCTACCTCTTCACTAGAAAAAAGCTGCCCAGCTCCCTCACCTGTATTTAAGGGCTCCCTGTCCCCACTTTGGTCATCCATCACTGGTCTCTCTTGGCTTCTCAGTTTTGTGGGTTCCAATACTGGACCAAAAAAAAAGAAACTTTAAAAGAAACTCATCTGCCAGTTCAGTCTTAATCCAGGCCATGTCTGTTTATTATTTAGAGAGTGGGATTGCTGTGTTTTGGACAAGGTGATTTAGAGAACTGTTGCAGAGTCAGTAATTCATTGTGCTTGCAACCCCCACACAGGACTGAGGAACATGCCCAAACTGTGGCCTTTCCCACTTCATCCCCTCACAAGACCAGCATAAGCTTTGTTTTTGAGTGACCTCAGCATCCTTTGATGCCAGTACTAGACCCTCCCTCAGCCTCTCTGGAAAACAGGATTAAATCCTGAGTTTGGCTGTTTCCAAATCCCCTTGGGCTCAGGTTGTAACCCCTGAGAAGAGCTGGGGTCAGGCATCACCTGGAACACAGCATTGCTGCCAGCACCCATTGTTGTAGACAGTCTTTGAGATAACTCTCTTCTGATTTGAAGAAATAATAATAGTGGTAGTTGTAGGAATAATAGTAAAATAATAATAATCTGACATTTTAGCATTTAAAAATAGGGATTGGCAGTCTTCCCTGAGAAAGCTCCTCTGGGCTCAGGATACCTCCATACTTCACTGGCCAGATGGAACCTGCCTCCTTTCAGGGAGCTCAGCCAGCCCTGCACCTTTTTCTGCATCTTTACCTTCATCCTTACCTGCAATGTGCTGTGTGGATGCTACTGGCCATCACATGCACAAGCATCCACTGTGGCCCTGATTTACAGGTGTCCCCCACCCTGAAAGAGAAACCCATTTGCCGTTACATACATCCCTTGAAACCAATGTTACCTGTAATCAGGAAAAGCAAAATGTGAACAAAGGTGGTTACTCACAGCATCAGCCATCCTCGAGTAGATGGTTGTGACCTAATCGTGTTCCCTGTGTCACTGGTGCAGTGACTCTGCTCTGGCAGCCCCTGCATGCAGCTCTGTGAGGAGCAGCAAGAGTTGACCTGCCACCAGGGGTAGGGGACCTCCAGTGTTACATGCCACTCACAAATGTCACTGATTTTTTCAAGCCCAGGTTTTGCAGCAGAAGGTGCAGCCTCCCCCCGGGAGCGCTGGGTTGAGAGGCAGCACAGCTCTGTGCTGTGCCTGCAGACAGTGCCAAAGGCTGTGCATGTCCTGGCCAGGAGCCCCAGAGACTTCCAGTGCCTGCTTAAGATGCAGTGGCAGTATGGATTGCCCAGGCAAACCTTGGGGCTGCAGCACTTTAGCCACGCAGGTGCATATGCCCAGCTGGCACATGCAGGTCTGGCCAACCCTCAGGCATCCACAAGCACAGTGCTGGTCATGCTGCCACCACAGGGACAGGCCCTGGCAGCTGCAGAGACAGATTTGGCAGCAGAAAGGACAGAGTCCCTTGAAGCTGAAGAAATGCCAATTGTTTCCAAACTAGTGTCCTTCCCTTACAGACAGGGATGCTCCAGAGATGCCTGCAGGGCAAGCTGCGTTTCTGCAAGGTTAGACAGAATGATGCTGTTCCCCCTGACTGATCTCCCACCTCGTGACACAAACCCAGGGAGATAAAGCTTTCTTTATGGTGGCAGCTCTCATGTGAGATCAGGACAGGTTTTGGAAGCTGGCTGAAGAGACCATTAAAGAAGCAGCTTACTGCTGTTAGCCACAGGCATCTTGTGGTAGAAAGCTGCAGGGTTTTTTCCAACTCAGTAAATTAGTCTCAGTTGCTGATGTAGCAACCCCTGGTTTGTGGCCTTCTGTATGTCTGCACATTTCAGAACTTCCTTCACTTGCCTCATTCTGGGGAGACTGTCTCCGATGGTTACTTGTGGTCTCCTTACAAGCTAGTAGCTTTGTTGGAGCTCTGGAGTTTTTACACAAAGAATCATCTTGCCAGGCTGTGCTGTTTGACCCAGTACAGGATCCCTCAGCTCCTTTCTACTGGGCATCTTCCCATGCCAATGAGTGGCCACACAGCACCAGGTCCAGGCTGGAGGGGAAGCTTGGCTCTCATTGCCACCAAGGTGCTCTGTCTGATATCTATCCTGGCTTTCCAAAAGAAAGTCAGAAGGTACTAAGGACCAGGAGCTTCAGTTCTCCCATCCCTCTTTGATGATCCATTTGTGAAGCAAGGCAGAAGGGCACATTTGTCCAGAAGCTGTCCTGCAGACTTTACAGTGGGCACACAGGATAGTTTCTGATTGGACCATAAATGAGATATGTTAAGATGTACACCAGCAGACAGTGCTGGTTTTACTACATGCTGTTTCTCTAGATGTAGAATTCAAGAGATTGTTTATCCTGATAAAAATCTGAGCATAACCACTGGAGTTGTTGTGCTGGAGTCATCAGTATGAACAGACCATGTCCTGGCTGTAGCGTAGGTCACAGCCAGCCCAGGCATGCTGCACCTGGCAGTCAGGTCAGCTCAACCATCCTCGAGCATACTCTCCCTGTCCACAGCACAGACTCAATCAGAAAGTGCCAATCTGTCACTTCAGAATGGAGTTCATGTGTGACGGGGCTGTTGGGCTGCTCAGCCTCTGCTCATCTGCCACCTTGGTATGGGCCAGTGGGTTTGTGTACATACCCCAGAACAGGAGTCCCGTGTCTGGGAACCATAGTGCAGAACCATTTCAGGGTCTGGAGATGTACATGGTCTCTGGCCTGGTGTTCAGAGTGGGGATGAGGAGTAATTACCAAATTTATCACATAAAATCATGTCCTTTAGAGCAAAACCTAATGTATCTTGCTCTCTGCTCGAACAAACCCCCTTAAGGTGATTCGGGAATATCACAGAAGTCATTTGATTTGGGAAAAGTTTGCTCTGCTTGAAGTGAATGTCAATTCTTTTGGAAATGCCTTGGCTAAACCTATTCCTGCCTTCATCAACCATCTCACACCCTTAAAGGGATATTTTCTAAAGCTGGGCATCCATGGGCCCATGGCCTAGTGCCAGACACAGGGAGAGCTGCTTGTGATCCAGCAATCAGCAAGGCTTGGCTATGGCTCTGCAGACAGGCTGCAAGGATATTTACCAGCCCTTTTGCTCATGCTGCTGTGTCCCAAGAGCAGGTGCACCCCTACTGCTCGTGCTGGTGGCCCTTGGCTGTTGTCATGGGTTCCTTTCAGCAGTGGAAGAGTCAGAACCATTTCAGAGCCAGGAGCCAGGAAATGGAGACGGAGGCTGTAGTCACACCAGCATCAATTACATTTGCAAAAGGCTTTTGGGAGGATTTTCTTGGGAGTGCTTGATGGTGAGCCACAGGTACTGTCTCCTGCAGGCAAGTATGGAGCAAAAATTACACATAAAACTTGGAACCTATGAATAACTTTTACCTAATCTTTTACTAGTGCTCTTCTGCAGCTGCAGTCCTGGACTGAGGGAGAGGGCTGAGCAGGCAGCTGTGATGTTCTGCATCCTCCTCTGCCCTGTGCTGTACCAGCCCTGTGGACACCACATAGTGCAACCAAGGTCAGCTGTGGTGGCAAAAACTATCACTTTCATCTGGTCAGACCTAATCCCTAATCCCTAATTCCTAATCCTTGTGCACAGCACAAGGAGAAAGATCCACCACCAGCAGTTTCCCAGTGATATCCCCTGGACTTAACCTGTTATTCAAGTTTTGTGTCTCTTTTCACTTTGGAGCTGCCAGCTCAGAGGTGCTTCTGAGCACTCCTCCAGCTAGTGAGAATGAAGGGTGCTTAACATGCTGTTTCTCATTAGCCAGGTCCCTGAGCATCCATCACCTGTCTCTGCCCGAGCTCTGCTCCTCCAGTGCCTGCAACTAAAGCAGAGCCATGAGCCATCACTGTCCCAGGACTGAGACAATAGAAATTATTCCCCAAATTCAAATTACACAGCCCTTATCTCTATGAACATTTTTCTCACCTGGCACATTTTCCTCTCACTGTCCCCAGATGATTTTGTTTCCAGACAGGTTTCCTCACCAGGCTCCTCTTTCCCCAGGCTTCCATTGAGCACTCAGTATGGCAGGGGGTCTGCTTCATCTGCTTTGTTTTAGCCAACATTTCATTCCAATGAATTCTCCATCTCTCAGTTCCTGGGGGAAGCTGGTTTGATATCTCCAGCAACAACCTGTGTAGCTGTTTGGGATGGTGACAGTTGGGCTCCCATGGCCCATACAGGCCCATTTAACCCTTTAGGTCTCTTTTCTAGTTCTACCTTTGTTCTTTGTAGGCCATAAAGATAGCCAGGCCCCTGCTATAAGGGCTTTCTATCTACTTATGCCCAGAAATGGTTAAATCCTGGAAGCAAGAGAGCCTTTGGGACCAGCTAATGCTAATACCAGGTAACACCATGCTGTTACGGACTCGGCTCTCTCAGAAACCTCAGCAACGGAGACTCCAGCCCCTCCTTCTTGTGACTGGGAAGATTATTCCCACTGCCTATCTTGATTTTCCCTGTCATAATCTACGCCTGATTCTATTTATGTTATCTGGCATGGGCAGATTCCTTGTTGCAAGAATCATTCACATTCCAGCAGACTACTGCTGCAGCCCCCTTCACTCCCTCCTACCAATTAAACAGTCCCACATTTGATGTGTTTTCTTGCAGTCATGTGTTTTCTAGGTCTCTGACATCCTTATCTGGATCCTCTCCAAGCAGCCCAAAGGGCAATGTCCACACAAAGCTGCCTTCTCTAGCCACCCCTCCCAGCTGCTGTGGAGAAGGGCAGAGCTGCCTCCAGCAACCCCGCAGCCCTCTCACAGTTACACATCCCAGAACTGTGTTTTCCTCTTTTTTTTGCTGTTAGCCCTGCTCTGCTGTAATTAATTAGCATGTCAGTCCCTCAGTAAGTGAGTAATTTCTTTGTTTATATGATGTGCTAGCTGTGCTGGGATGCTGCTGCTATGGGGCTGTGCTCCATGATGTCCTGTTCCCCAAGCCTGTTCATCTAATTTCTCAGTGAGGTGTTGTGTAGGGAGAGTTTGGGGTTAGGAATCTTCATAATATCCACATCTCCTATCTTCCTACTATGCCTGCAGTTGTGTATCTCATTATCTCACCTGCTGACAGCCAGAGCCTGCAGCCTGAGCTGGGACCAGCACTCATTTCACATCAGCGTTAGGCTGGATGTATCTGCAGCTTGCTGCTGAGATGTTTTTAAGGACCTGTGTCAAAGTCTTTTGAACATCAAGCATATACACTGTCTTTCCTGTTCTTCTGTCAGAAGAGAGAACCAGACCAGTTTGCCACAATTTGCCCCGAGAAGATGGAGTTGGCCACTGCTCCCCAGTGTGCTGCCTTGCGGTGTTCTGGGCTGTTTTGCCGCTTATCCTTGTGTTTCCCAGAATTCCAAAGCAGCACTGAGCACTCAGGTTTCTCCTCTTTTTAAAAAACTACACACACTTCTGCTGTCCCAGCTCTCCAGTTTTGCCCTCCTGCTCCCAGCTTTCCTGCTGCCTGCTCTGTCTGTGTTCACATAGGGCTGACAGACCTGGCCTGCCTATGCTGCTCTGCCTCTTCAGGCTCCCCACCCCTGTTCCTGCAGGATTGTTGCCTCTCACTGGTGATGACTGCACACTCTGGCTGGTTCAGGCTGCAGTACTGAGGCTGTGAATGCTCTTGGCACCACAGTATCCATCATTCCCCTCTCCACCCCAGAGTATCAGCTCTGGCTTTGCCTGTCCCCTTCCTCTCCATGTGTTCTCACTGCCTTGCCTGCTGAATCCTTTCTCCTTTTGGTCTTCTTGATTTTGCATTCTAACTGGATGTGTTTATACTCAAACCTGCCTTCCTGCTTCCCACTTGCTCTGGAGTTTGGAGACAGCACGGGATGTTCCCCATCCTGACATGGCCTTTGGTGTGGCTGTTGCTGTGGTGTTCCACAGCTTTCCTCCAGCAGGGCTGGTGAGCTGTGAACAGCATCAGGGGGGTTGGAGATGCCTGAGGTGCAGAGAGGGGCAGGGCAGCACCCAGCAGGATCAGGGAAATTGGTCTAAGGACAAGGTTTTCCCCATGAGAGTGGCCAGACCCTGGCCCTGGGCTCACAGAGCTTTGGGTTGTCCATATGTGGAGCTATTTGAACCATACCTGAACAGAGCCCCAAGCATCCTGCTCCCATACCCGAAGTTCCTATTTCCCAGTCCCAAGCTCTACCTCTTTCCTCTCTGCAAGACAAGGAGTTCTTTCATGTCTGGGTGACATTCATCCCACTGATTTCCCCCCACGATCCACATCCACACCTAAGGTTATAAGCAAAACCATAGTGTTTCTCTTCTACAGTCCTCTTCTCAAAGAAAAAGTCAATTTTAAAGCCCTGGGAGCGTTTTCTCAACAGTCTGTCCTTGCTATCCTGGTACCACACCAGCTGCTTGGGTAGGGACATTCTCCATCATACTGATGTCCCAGTTTTTGGGTGAACCTGGCAATTGCTCATTGAGGAAAGCCCCTCAGCTTGGCAGGATGGCATCCAGGTTCTCATTGGATTGCAAGCCAAATGTATCCAGCCTTCTTATACAAAACTGTACATTTCCCCTTAATCCCCTGCCTGTCTTTCCAGAACAAGCTTCATCCTTCTGTATTAATATTCCAGTCAGGAGCCTGAGCCCACCAAGCCTTTGTTATGCCAATTAAGTCATAATCTTGATTGCACATTTAGACTTCCAGCTCCTTTTGTTTATCCCTCTGGAGTGCCCCAACAGGGCGGGCATTCAGTTCTGCTGTTCTCCTCTGTGCCCAAGGGCTGTGCTGGGCATGCCACATCCCCTCCAGGTCTCCTGTGGCTTCTGCAGGCTGCAGGTGTGTGGCTTCACACCTATCCATGTGCTAGGGCAGCCCTGGGGCTGGCCAGGCTGACACCCCTTCCCTTTCCACCCAGCTGCCAGGGGATGAGTGAGGGTGGCCAGAAAGGAAACAGGGTATGGGGGAACAGTGAGTACCCAAGGTGGGCTCTGAACAGCATCTGTGTCCATGCAGCAGCCCCAGAGCTGCTGGCTGAACAGTGTGCACTGCAGGCATCGAGGAAGGAGCTGGTGGGAGGGACAGGACTCCCATGTCCTTCTGTGCTGGCTGCAGAGTCCATGATGCTGCAAGAAAGGGATCCATGTGTCCATGTGCATGTGAGTTCTTTTCAGCTAGAAGCAGAGCACCAGAGCCAAGCAAGGAAAAGCCATGCTTGAGTTATTCCAGCTACAAGCTGCACTTGGAAATTGTCAGTATCTGGTGTAAATCCAAGTTCTGGGCATGCTTCCCAGGGGTGTGAACCCTCTCCTGGAGTTTTGTGCTTTGTCATCAACACTGGATGAAAAAACAAGCCCACTCAGCACTGCCTGGAGCAGCCTCAACCAGCAGGATGCTCCCTGCCCACACCACTCCAGTGCATCCATGGCACAGCCCTGCTCAGAGGTGGCAAGTCCTTGTTTCCCAGAGGTAAAGCAACTCACAGCAGAGCCCGGGAAAATCAATAGTGCTAAGGAAAATGAACTCACTAAACAGCCATCAGCTAAATGCAAGGAGCCTCCCGTCTTCCTGCTGCATCCATGCAGCTGTTGCCTGGATCTGGCCAGGGCCAGCTGCCAAGCTGGCAACAGGAAGGGATGCACATGCTGGGCTACCCAGCATTCCCAACTCCCATGTGGGTTCTGCACTTCTCTGGACTGGCAGGGGTGAGTGGGGCAGTTTTTGAGAGCAGCCCAGGGTAAGGGTCAGGGCCAGGCCCCAGACACAAGATTTGCCACTGACCTGCCAGACCCCCAGCCACAAGCAGCATCTTCCCACCACAAAGACCCCTGGCTGCCAACGCCCCCTCTTTGACCAGCACCTTGTGGAGAAGCACAAAGCTGTTGGGACACACTGGCCTTCCAAGAGAGGAACGCTTTTCCCTGAGCATCACCCCAGCCAGGCTGTTTCCACAGCTTTCCAGGGAGTGTTTTTTTCCCAGGGGATATGAGCTGATAGGAGTGGGAGGAGAGAGCAGGGACAAGTGGGTGGCTTGGCCACAGAGCACCCAGGACTGAGGGAGCAGAGGCAGAACAAGGTTCTTTGCTCTGCAGTGGGGGGATAAGGGACAAGAGGCAGACATTGAGACAAGCAAAGCTCAGGCTGGGACTGGCAACTTTGTGTCCCAAGAGTCATCCAGACATGCTCCAAAGTAGGATCTCCATTGAAGATGAACAGGGAAGGAAACGAGGGGTTTTATTAAGGTCTGTGCTGGAGCTGAAATCTGCGGGATAGGGAAGTTTCCATTCTGAAAGCAAAACAATTTCATTTTCCTTACCTTTGAATATATCACAGCAATACTTAAGGAACTAAAAAAAAATCCATTCCTTCAATTTTGTTACAAACCTTGTTGAACCAGTAGAATTATTTAGTGGAAATTAATGGTACCGACGATTTCCAGTTCCCTGTGTGGACAGAGGGGTAGGTCCCACTACAGACGGTGCCCTGGAACAGCATCCCGATGCTCCCTGGCATTGTGCAGCCCTGGCAGGTGTGTGATGTGGCCTTGGGGCATCACTGTTGGGGAAACTGAGTCAGGCAGCAGCCAGGTGTCACTAAATTTTGTATCCACCAAGTCCAGGGCTGGTGCTGAAACACTGACAATAAAACAGCTCAAACCCAAGAACCACCAGAGTATCAGTTCATTACTGAAGCCCCAGTCATCCTGATTTGTCCCTTTTGGGAACTTCTTACCAGGAACAATGATGCTGTGCCAGGGAGAGGACAAGATTTATTCAGGCCCAAAGCAGATAACTTGTGGGGGAGGAATTAAGGCAAGTCAGAAGCAAATGAGATAAACTTCACACACATATTAGTGGGACAAAAATGTGGGTTTCCCACAGTACTGGTCAGGCAGGTGGGAAGGAATAGGGGTGTGAGGAGCAGCCATTTCCAGCAAGTTTCAGTAAGAACAAACTTCAGGGGAGTGGGAGGGAGGGTCTTGGAGTGTGAGTGTGCTTTGGGGAGCCTCTAGGACCCTTTCAGGCTGGGAGACCCTGAAGGGTGACCCCAGCCTCAGCCCAGGGTTGCAGCACATGCAGGAGAACACCATGCAACTCTGTGAGGGAGGTGACTCTTGGCATTGTCCCTAGCTGTCACTCTGCTCCACCACTTGCCACAGGTGCCCCTTCTTCCCTGTTCCCCTAATCCCTGGTGACCCTGGCTCCTGTGGCTGTGCAGGAGGGAGTGGCATGTGGCACACTCTGAATCAATATTAGCTTGTCAGCTGCTGCTCCTCTGTCCCCAAACACCGGTGGCTTTTACAGCCATTGCCTGGCTCTTGTGGCCACAGGAGCTGGTGTGCTGGGGCACCTCAGCAGGCAAGGGGCAGCTCCTTGGGACATCCACAGTGCCATCCCCAGTGTCCCAGGCCAGCCAGGCACCAGCCACCCCCCAACAGCCCCACTGTCCCCTCTCCATCCCCATCAAGCTGGCTCTGCTCTTGCTCCCCTCTCATGGCAGCCATCAGCTGGAAATGTTGCTTTGTGTCCCAATAGCCAACAATTGTTTAGGGAGGGAATTACGACTTAATTACACAAAATTACAAAGAAATTTATTTTCAGAGTGATAGGTCCAGTCTGATGTGAATTCCTCCTCACTGAGGTATTATTCTCCCTGGAAAAGGGAGCTGCTTCTGTGCTGGGTTTGTGGTGGCACCAGGACACAGCTCAGCAGAGTTTTGCTGCAACAAGTTTCTGCCGGTCTGTGCATTGCAAACAGACACTCTGGGTGGTCCACATGTGACCCCAACCTTGCAAGAAACCTGCAGAAGATAGATGTGCATGATGGCTCAGGACCAAATAATTAACACTATCCTCAGGGTAACCCATCCTGGAATTATTCTAGAATTATCATGAACAGCACCAGCCATACATGGGGCAGAAGTGAGATTTAAGGCAGAAGAACTCTGGTATTTTTAAGGGAAAATGGCTCCTGGCAGTTGTGCTGGCCTCCCCGAAAACCAGCTGTGTTCTGGGCTGCATCCCCAGCAGTGTGGGCAGCAGGTGAGGGGGGATTGTCCCTCTCTGCCCCTTTCAGGTGAGACCCCACCTGCAGAGCTGCCTCCAGCTTTGGAGTCCCCAAACCAGGGAGGACACGGAGCTGCCGGAATGAGTCCTATTGGAAGTTAGGATTTTTCTTTATGCTCAGGGAATTTTCTCCCACCTGTTGGTTAAGAGATTATAACAACCGGTACTTA
>VRYO01000532.1:716915-785439 GCA_009812075.1 Sialia sialis
GAGGCGGCCGAGCTCGCGCCACAGCGCCCCCTGCAGCCGCGGGGGAATCATCGCCAGCACCCAGACCAGCGCAGCTTGCAGCCCTCGGGGAGCAATGGGGGCTCTCAGCATCGCCCCATCTCCTGCCCACCACCTGGCTCTCGGAGCAGGAAATCTCTGATGGAAGAAGTGGGAGGTTCCAGGCTCCCCTCTGCACCAGTGCTGCTGCCCCAGAGCCCCCGTGGTGTGACAGGAAGAGTTTCTGCACAGCACCATGAATGGTGCCCACTTTGCTCCTAGACTCCCACAAGCTGCCAGGAGCAGCTCCGGGTGCTCTGGATGGCTGGGACAGAGCTGGGATCACAGGACACATCCTGAATAAGGAGGGTCCTGGGGAAGAGGAGTCTGGGGTGGCAGCATCCCTACATCACTGCCCCCTACCTGAGCCCCACAGCCTTCAGCAGGAGTCCCTGGTGCTCCTGGCTCTTCCACCCCTCCTGCTTGCCTCCCATAGCCACCATTAAAATAAATGGATAAAATAAACCTAATTTGGACTGTGACTCTATTTTCTCAACCTGAAAGGCAGAGTCTTGTAGTCAATCAGCAGCAAGTCCCCACAGACTCCTGCTGCTGGGGAAGACAGAGCCGTCGCTGCACTAATGAGTGAATTAGCTAATGAAAACAGTATTTAAAATAATCACAATATTTCTTTATTTGCATGTAAAGATGACATAATAAAAGATAATTAGCGCATGTGAAACAGTTCTACTACTCAATTTTCTCAGTTTAGCTAATTAATTATCTTAGTAAAATGCATCATTATGGTTAATTTTAGAAAATCCAGCAGCTGCAAGGTCAGAGTGGGAACAATTTCAATTTGTAATTGGAAGAAACATTAAAGTGAGTCAGATAATCTTTTATTAGATAATAATAATAATAATAATGAATCACACAGGCACATATATTAAGTACTTTAAGAGCAGAAAATGCACCGAATCATTTAATAATGTCATCAAATGGGCTCCATTAGGGGCTGCTGTGGGGGCAGGAGGGCGCTGGGCGCTCAGCCCTGCCTGGAGGAACACACAGCCCGGTGCTGGCTTGGGGATCCTCTGTCAGGATGGGGCTGGAGCACCATGGAGGGTCTGCCCTGGGCCCCCCTGGCTCTCCCTGTCCTCAGCCTGTGCCAGCAGCACCTCAGGGCCTGGGCAGGAGAGTCCCAGCCAGGGGAGTCCCCTCCCCGTGGACGAGATGGGACAGCTGTGCAGAGACCCCCATGGCTCTCCAGTCTGCAGGGTGCTGGGGGAGGCTCTGGCACCCCAGGCAGAAGGGCACATGCTGGCAGACACCAGCTCCTGCTGGGAATCCCCCAGGGATGTGAGTGGTGGGCACATGGCCAGGGTGGCCTGTGCTGGGGAATTCAAACCCCAGCGGGGGGACAGGGCTGAGACAGGATGGAAGGGAGCCCAGGACCACTGGGACCCTGACCACCAGCCTCACATGCTGGCTCACACCACCCCTGTTCCTCCTGGGACACCCCTGCTCTGCCTGGGCTCTGCCCTGGTGGGAGCAGCCTGTTCCCCCAGAGCTGGCAAAGGTGGCAGTGCCAATGGCCGTGGATCATCCTGTCCCACTGAGACCAGCTCTGGGGACAGCCAGCAAAGGACTGGCCCATCTCTGCCTTTCCAGTAACACCTTTGTAAGGATCCCTGGTGTGAACCCAGAGCTGCAGTGTGTCACCCCTTCTTGTCACACTCTGCTCGGGTACCAGGCACAGCCGCATCCTGTGTGTGGGGTGGCTGCTTTTGGTACAGCAGAAATAGAATAAACCTATTGTTTATTAATGTTAATTATAATCTATAAAATAAATACAAAAAAGAAGAAAATCTCATTGCTGCTGAGGTTTAAGCCTCACCTGCACACAGGGGAGCCTCCACCCAACTCCTACGGCTGCTGCTGTGCCCTGGTGCTGCCCAAGCTTCCAGAGGGCACGTCTGCTGGGCAGTAGGGGAGCCCCAAAGCAACATGAAAAGCCAAAAGCCAAAGCTGAGGCCCCTGGGATGCTCCTGGTTGCCACAGCAACATAGTGCCTCCTCCATGATGCTGTGATGTTGTCATGGAGATGACCTGACCCACACCTTGGGATGCACAGTGGCCCCCAGAGCCCTGGGGTACACAGTCAGTGTGGCCATTGGGCCAGTGTCACCAAGGACATCCCAGCAGCACTGACATGGTTCAGGGACATCATCAGCATCTGCCTGGCCTGGACACACCCTGCCAGCACTCATCACTGCACCAAGTGTGCTGGGGGATGCCAGCAGCCATGGCTCAGCCCAGTTCCACCTTCAGACACTTCCCCACTCCTGACAGACATTTGTTCAACGCAGGCAGCCAAACATCTTCTCAGTTTAAAGCAGTTTGAAGTTTCACCCTGGACAATTATCTGTACTGCAATTTGGCTTCATTTGTGGTCAAAACCAGCCGTGCTACAATGAGAACAGGGTGTCCATGTGCCACGCTTCTGCCTCCTCAGAAGTTTGTAGGAATAGCTGATGGAAGTAGAGGTCCCTGGGGAGGAGTCATCTCCTCTACATTCCCATGGCACCAGCTCCTCTGCTTGACACGGGGTGCTGCCAGCTGATGTGTGCCCCATGGAGCAGCTCCCCTTCATTAACAACAAATTAGAAGTTAATTCTCATTTCTGGCTGTGGCAGACAGTACAGCCCTGACTGCTTCACACTGCAGCCACTTCTGCCTCATCCCAGGATTTATCATTCCTGTTCTTGCAGCAATCACCTGGTGGTGCCAGCTCACTCCCCTCACATGGAATGGAGCACTGTGAGGCATGGGGAACTTTCACAGAACCCAAGGAGCTGCTCCCAGCTGGCTCCTCCTGCCCTGAGGACCTGGAAGCCACCGAGCCACTGGAGCTGCCTTCGAGTTCCTGGGCTCACAGAGGAAGGTTGTTCCCCACTGTGCAGCTACACAGGCCCCATCTGCCAAACACCACCTGGTCCAAGACTTGGCTGATGGAGACCCACTTCAAAGCCTTAGGTGAGATTTCCAGCCTCCCAAACTGCTGGGAGTATCAGGAAAGAATACATCAGACTCCCACCCAGCACGGGAATGCCCTTCCTGCCCCTGGCCCTGCACTTCGGGAATGCAGAGGAAGATATTAAACTGCTTATCACTCATGTTTGTGATTCTTCAGAGAAGACTGTGGGACCTGCCTTCACCTTCCCTGAAGAACTGTGGTGAGGAGCTTGGGTGGGTGGCACCAGCTAGGATTACTGAAGATGAAGCCAGCAGGAAAACAGATGTTCACATATCCCAGCTTGAGGTTTCTGGACCAGTCACTTTTGTTGTTTTTGTTGTTTTGTTTGTGGCTTTTGTTCCAGTCCTCAGGTGGGACAGCTCAGGCACATGCCAGGGAGAGCACAGGGCCCCAGCCAGAGAAGCAGCCCCTGCAGGGCAGCAGCAAGCACTGACACACACAGTTCCTGAAGCCCGGACCCACCCTGGGAACCCAACCCCTCCTGAAGAAGCTCAGAGCTGCTCTGTGGGGATCTGGCTGGATGGCACTGAGCAATTCTCTCTCCAGCCCAGTCCAGTTCCCCGTGGGACACAGGGCCCCACTGCTGCCCAGCTCCTCTCCAAATCCAAAGCTGTGGATTATCCTTTCTCCCCTCTCTGC
This sequence comes from Sialia sialis, assembly GCA_009812075.1. Lineage (NCBI taxonomy): Eukaryota > Metazoa > Chordata > Aves > Passeriformes > Turdidae > Sialia > Sialia sialis. Next base: position 720,589 of record VRYO01000532.1, read on the forward strand.
CCAGCCAGCAGAGTCCTCATCCTCACAGGACTCTGCACCCGAAGCATTCAGCTCCCCCTGTGCCGGGTGGGTGCCCGCAGTGGCTGCACCACCTAAGATGGGAAGCAGCCCATGGAGAGGCTGGAGAACACTGGCATTGCAGGAGCATGAAGCTCCCTTCGAAAGCCAGACTTTCGTGTTTTCACTCCCTACACTATTGAGATACAACATGATTTCCTTACCTATGAACCTCACTGGTCCCAGAGCTACTGAGGTGAAGAGGGTGTGCAATTCTGCTAGCTCTGTCTGCTGCCGTCCTGGGAAGCATTTCCATTAGAGAATTTCTACCAAGGTTTTGGAAAATATTGAAAATTGACCAGTGCAAAGTTACTAGATAAGAATCTTTAAAATTTATTGGACTAATTGTGTTACATTCAATATTTGATGTGTTTCTCCTGGACAAAGAATTGGCATAAATACAAACAAGCCTTTCTGTGCCTTCCCTAAACAAATAAGAGATAAAGTACTAGAGACAACAGAACATACTTCACATCTTCATATTTACATTTTACCTTTACTTTACAACTTAGCGCCAGGAATATTTACAGAAAAATACAATAAGAACAGAATGTTCATGTCTTGGCAACATACAGGAATTCATACAAACTGTCTATGATTGAAGCACATGATATCTGGCATTCTCACTTCTAATTGCTCCTGCTAAATCCATGGGGAAAAGGGCTGTGTTTGCCTTCAAAGGTATCACTCAATTACACAATCACGAAAATGCATCAAATTTGTCTGTGAGGCTGAAATTTACTTCTCTCCTCTTCCTGGGCACGCAGAACCTTGTGAAAAGAGACACTGTGACCTGTGGAGAACCCAGCAGTACAGCCCAGGAGCAGCCAGGCCTTGCACAGTTGCACCCATTTCCACAGGCACTGTCCTCCCCCTCTCCTGCTTCTGTAAGGTTCTAATGCCTTTCTAGAAGTACCTTTAAAAGAATGGCTTTTCTTTAAAAGTCTCTATTAAGGTACTAAAATGTAATTTCAACACTGTGTTTAACAGTGTGACAGTGGCCACCTCCTGCTGTTAAAACAGAATTATGAACCCAAACTGAAAGGTCTGATGAAAAAGAAGAGTCCCGGTTTAATTACTGTGGAACACTTGCAGGTTGGGGGGGATGTCAGTGCTCATCCCCTCTGATAACAGGGATGCTGACCCAAGCCATTCAAGTATCAAGGCAGAAATTTTATGCAGCAGTTTGTGATATTAAAAAAAAAAATCTGGATTCTTGGCTAACTCTTGCAATCACCATGGAAATAAACATCATTTGCTCTGACCCTGAGGGGAAAAGCTCTCAAGGTAGTCCCAGGGTTTGGTCAGACTTTGAGAGGAGATGGATACAATTCCCAGATTGGTGGGGTGCATTTTGTTATGAAGCCTGAGACCTCCACACATCCTAGGGAAGGAGACAGTGCCTGCAGGCACCCTGCACTAGCACAGTCTGCCCAGTGCTGGGACCAGCACCCAAACCACAAGGGACAGCAGCACAGCTCTGCATCTCAACATTTTTATAAGGAATTGTGACTTTCCTGGAGGCTCTTCTTTCCAGAGAGCCAATCACCCCGAGCCAGGTCACAGCACCTGTAACCTGTCCACCAGCAGGTTCTACAACTCAACTGACACACGTTCTAAACATCCACCCTTGGCAGTGGGAGAGGCCACAATATGCTCAAGCTCCCTTCTTGCCTGACTCCTGCCAAGTCCTACAGCCCTCAAAGCTGCTACTGCTCCCCTGGGTGGCTTCAGGTGAACACAGAAATAGACCCAAGACAACCCTTCAGCTGAGCACAGGTCTTGTTAAAGGATGTAAACCTTCAGTCCACTTGGCTGTCCCTGCCAGAAACCACTCAGGCTTTGCCCCAGCACCCATCTCTGCATTCGTGACTGCTCCCTGGTACCTGACAGCAGCATCTGCCAGGACTGTGTAACACTCAGCCATGGTAGGTGGGGTTGCTCTTACACTATCACTGTGCAGACAGAGATTGCTCAGGATGTTTATTGGTTACACATGCACTGCTCATGCCTTTTAAACCAGTGGGCTCAAGTGATTTGGTCCAATAGGTACATACAGTGTGGGTAAATTTAGCATCCATGCATTCAACTGCTCCTGGCAAGAATTTGGCAGAGGAATGATGCTGTCCAAGCTCCCTTCACAGCTTGGCCAATGCACCCAAATGCTCCTCCTGCCCTGTGCCATCTGGGCAGCACACAGGTATGGGCCAGCCAGCACACATCCTGCCACAGGAGTTTTCTTCCGGTGGTTTAATTTTTTTACTTTTTATTCATCTGCATCAAATTCCAGAGCTCCTGAATTGAGAAGTCAGTGCACACACCACCTCAGCTGACCACCTCCAAGCCCTTTCACGTGTATTTTTAGGGGCCTGTGTTTCCATTAACTCCATGTGAAAAACCACATGGAAAGCCAAGAGCGAGGTCTGTCCTTGGCAGATAAGTTGTCATGAAACAATGAAGACTGCTTCAGGTCAGAACTGTTGCAAAAAGTAGCTCTGAAGCATCAAAATTCAATGCCTGACAGATATAATTGCAATGCACAGCACAGCTTACTAAAACCACTTTGGAAATAATGTGAAGAGCTCCCTGTTCACTCATCCACTTCCAGCAGCCGGTGCTGGAAGGATCAGGATCCCTGCGGCTGCCAGGCTGCACCTCCCCAGGAGTGGCAGCCACAATTCACTGCTGCAACAGCAGCCAGAGGTGCTCCCAGGGCTGCCTGCACCCCACACCTCTGGCACCCCAATATTACACTTGGAGCTGCAAACATCTTTTCCCAGCACATCCTTTGAGACCTGAACACATCAAAGCCACAGGCTGAAAATGAAAACTCCTGACCTAGGTGGAAGGGAAGTGCTGCTGCTGAATGTGAGAACATACAAGAGATTCAAAACAATGTGAAGTTATAATTCCAAAGGGGCTTTGAAATCAAAGCAGTTTGGGGAAAAGAAGAATTTGTAAGTTTTCTTTTTGAGTTATTTAGTCTGTTTAACAGGAGCTTCTGAAGAGTGTTGTAGAAGCCACAAAAACTGCTCATGCTATAAATAACAGGGAGGAGGCAGCCCCAAAATCTCAGCTTTCCACCCAATGGAAGGAAGGCAAGTGATGTTTATGCTTTTTATGGAAATTGTGAGTAGGTGATGCCAATGCTTCAAAATAAATTAAATAGTTGCATTAAAAAAATTTAAAAATAAAAATCAAGCTACTGAAATTAAATGTGACATTTTGCAACAGACCTGAAAGTCATAACCTTGCTTTTATATAACCAAAAGCTCTTATCCCATAATAACTTTTTGGAAAGTCAGATAATTTCAGGTGGGGGGGGTTGTCTCATATGCAGATGGACTGGCTCCAAGCCCTGGAGGGAGTGGCCACATACACATCTGGGCTTTGGATTTCAGGGCCTGCTCTTTCCAAGCAATCTTCCTCCTCTTGCTTCTGGTACACAGATGGGTTACACCCAGTGAAGGATCTTCTGCTGAGCACTGAAGGGGGACTGAAAATGTCTTTGAAGTTCTTACAGGGAAAGAAAATGCTGCTGAAAGAAGATCCTGCTCCCTTGCCCTTGGATACATGAGTGCAGCAAGTGTCTAATGGCAGGTTTGTTTGTATTATTACTTCCATCCTCATATGCAGAGATGGCTTTACTTTGATTGTTTTCCCCTCAGAGCAAGACACCTACAGTTCCTAATTAGTCTGGAAAGGATGACTGGGTGAAGAGATTATTTTGCTAGCACCCAGGAAGACTGGAATTCAGTAATCTTCTGAGGGTAGGTGAATCAAGTCAGTATCCCAACTGCAATGTTTCGGATTCATTTCTCATTCCTCCCACATGGTAGCTGCTGACTTGTGCTAGAACATGATTTCCTGAATTCCAGAGGGCTGAGAAGATTTGTTGTTGTTATTTAAGTGTTTTCATTAGTGTAGCCACCAAGCTCTGATCTAATTGTCCTTGAAGGATAATGACCTAGGGGTTGCAGTTCTTGAGCCCAACCTCCTGGAAAAGTGAGGTATAAAATTCTGGCTCCAGCTGCCTGTTCCGGTATTTATTGACAATATCTGCAATTTTCTGTTTTCGGCGCACGTGGGGGGGGTTGTATGAATCACTTTCCAGCCTCTTTCTCCGACAAATATTTATTACTGTCTGTCTCACTAAAAAACCTGAAAAAGAAACAACACTTGAGTCAAGTTTAAATTCAGTCCTACACCCTTTGCTGGCTTCCCAGCCAAAAACAATTCTGGGTTCTGTCCCATCCAAACCCAGGGGACATGTTCAACACCACCAAGTCAAGAACTTTTCTCCATGAACAGTTGATAACAGACAGCCATGGTCCCTAGCTTTGTAAAGAATGAAGAAAGGGACTCACTCAGTGGCACCCTAAACCAGCTGGAGGAGTAGTATTCTCTGCTTTGCCAGAGCCAAGCAGCTGCCTGGAACAGGGCAGCCAATACAAGAGTCACATTACCACAGCCCCAGCTACACCACACATCTGGGCCTCAGCTGGGCCCTGGGGTCACACCAGGTAATTCCAGGGAAGCCCTGAGAATGAAGAAAGTACCTGTCAGTACCTTTTTCCAGTAGGAACTGCAGAGCTTCCCCTTGGAAAGGAGATGAGGAAAGACCTGATGGGTTGTGGCTGCAACAGATTTCGCTTCCCCTCATTGCCCTGCCACTTTTGTCACCCCTCTGTAACTCACACTGCTGGATGAAGATGGAGGAGGAGAATTCAAGTAGCAGCACTCAAAAGCTGGCATCTAACTTTATCTTATTTTATTCTGAAAGGAAATTTCTGTGTCTCTAAGGACGCAAGCATCCTTTACCTCTCTGCTGTTTCACAAGCTCTTCCATAAAGACAAACATTTAGAGGACCTCACTGCACACAAACTATACCTGCTGAACTTAGAGACAAGAAAAAATTCACTAGATTAATAGTTCTGATGCAGCCGAAAAAAAAAGCCCAACTCTAGGAATAGTTTTTCAGTAAAAGCCACTGTCATCAGCTGAATTTATAAATGTTATTTAAAGGCCCAGGTCTGGCTTTAATTTGCTTTTCACTGAATTAAGCACAAACCCTAGAACCTGAAAGGCACCTCCAACAGCAGCTTTATGGTTATGTACAGGTATCCTAATGTCCATCACTTCATTTGACTCTATCCTGTGTACTGCTCTCACTGGGTGGGATTTTCCATGAATCCATCCAGGAACAGAGGAAAAGACAGAGGGTACACATGTTAACACATGTTTTTGCATTTTTTTTTGTATTTTAATTGAACAATTAAGAAAATCCTCAGTTGCTTGGCTTTAATCCCTGCCTAGCTTCTAAACCAGAAGGAACACACAGCATGCCAGCAAAGTAACAAATTCCACAGCACCCTCGGGGGGCACGTCAGTTCTGTGTGCTAAACACCAGGGTAACATCTGGCATCTCCCCTATTGAAACAGGCCCTGTTCCCAGCTCCTACGCTTTCTCCTGCTATCCTGGCAGCCAAGTGCTGCCCACCTGCTCCCTCTGCTGTTCCTGATCCCACTGCTGCTGCAAAGAGCATGGCTTGCATTTGTTCAGCATTGCCCAACACTTCTTCCAAAGAAAGACTCCAGATCATGTACTTTTCAGACATATTATTATTTAAAAATAAAACAAAAAAACCCCATGAACCTCCTAAAACCTTTTAGCTTACCAAGAGCTCTCCTACTGACGATCATTCCATCCACCAGGGGGATAACCATGTTGAATTTCCCAGTTGCTCCTTGTAGTTTTATCCTGAATAAGCCAGTGTTTAAAGGATGGATGAAGATCACAGGAACTTCCTTCTCAGGAAGGGTAGATCTTAAGGGAAAAAACACCACTTTTTTAAAGCACTGTTTCAATCAATCTACAGATGAAAAAGAAGCCCTTCAAGTGTTAAAAGTTTTTAAATGCCTCACGGCTAAGGCAGCAGGATCCTGGGCCATGCTCTGCACCATCAGAAGGGCTGTGTCAGTTGTGCTGTGCCTATGGTGCCTGTCCCCACATGACTGGAGAGCCCTGCAGCCAGGGTATAAATGTGTATGCAGCATTAACCACCTCACAAGGGAGCCAATCAGGAGGGAGGCTCATCACAGACTCAGATAAAACTGCACATTTTCTGCTCTTTAATTTATATTTTAATCTGCAGCGATATTAAAAGCCCTTTCACTTTTTCAACCACAAAATAGTCCACTGAGAAACCAATAAAAATAATGAAAATAAGAGCAATCTTACCTCAGGGAAGTGCTACTATTGGCTGTGGTTTCCACACCAGTGCTCGTCTCAGATACCAGATCAGGGAGGGGGAAGTTTTCTGTAAGAACAGGATGCACCAAATAAAATTTATCTAACATAGTTTTGGATTCGTTTTTCTTGTGTACAAGGAAAGATTTTTTTTTAATCATCAGTCAAAGCCACATAGTCCTCAAGTATTTATAGCACTAGTGTTCTTGCACAGCTAGTGTCTTTGTTTGGCTTCCAGTTTCAGCATTCACAGAGGGTACACACACCTCAGCCATATGCACTCAACAGATGAGGTCCCATATTCTCTCAACCCAAAGGTCAAAATCTCTAGAGGAACCACGAAAGCAGGAAGGAAAGGAACTACTTAAACCACAAAAAGAGCTTTCAAATTATTATTCACTTCATCTTCACCCATCCACAAGTCAACAGCCTCCAGAATACTGCTAGGAGCATTGAACAATGCCAACCACTCACACCTTCAGTTTCCCTTGAGCCCTGATCCCACAGACACGATATCCTTCCTCAAATCCAGGCTCTGTGACTCTCCACCATAACCTACAACTCTGTAACAAAACTAGATAATGCAGAAATGAGGAAAAAATAAGAACTTGAATCCCCTTAAGGGGATTTGGCACTTCCCAAAACCTTGTTCAGGGATTAAGAGATGCTGAGAGTTACAGTATTTCCAGCAGGAGTCTAAGGCCCAAACCCAGATGTTGCCATCAGAGCTGGGATGCTAAGGGTTCACAGCAGCTGGAGCAAGCAGAGAGAGAGCACAGCAATCCATGGACACACTCAGAGATGGAGTGAGAGGGAGGGCAGGCAGCTGGCACTGGGAGGATAACCTTGACTACAAAGTGACAGCTTTTAACTGTCCAGACTCTAAGATGTATCAGAAGCATAAGGCAAAAGCCAAGAACATAAGGAGCATATGGCAGAGCCTCTGGGCTAGGAGTCACTTCCAAGAACTGCCCTCCCCTCCATCCAACTGCCAGCCTTACTGAGGCTCACAAACTCATTTCTTTAGCTTCAGGCCCAAAACTCTGGGAGATTCCTATGGCTGCTGAAAGACAGTCAAGCAGAAGCATGACTGTAGCACAGCTGTTGCTCCTGCAATAAAGGGGCTTTAGCTGCCACCCAAGAAGGAAGTGGGTCAGGGACACCAGCTTGGAACACACTCTGAGCCAATGTCTGGACAAGGAAATGATGATGAAGAACTTGCTGCTTGCCCCCTGATCTCAGTAAGGCTCTGAGGGACATGTTGTGGACAAGGTGGTCTTTCTGAAAATTTGTATCTACACTTAACATGAAGCTTCCTCTTGACTGTTGCTCCCATTCCCTTGGTTACTTTACTCAGGAAGGAGCTAAAGCCTTAATTAAGGTCCCTTACTGCCAGACTGGGAACCAGGATTTGAAATCAAAGACAGAATGAAGCAGCAGGTCCTCGCCAGTGTTGCAGATACTGCTGGGCTAAGCCCGTGCACAGAGACTTGCACAGCACTGAGGCCAGGTCATTGCTCACAACCAGCACACAAGAAGCTCCTCAACACTGCTCACCATGGCCGTGCCATGGGTGTAACAGGATAAGCAAGGCTGGGTCTCTCCCAGAGCAGCAGTAGCCTGAGGCAGAGAGGAAATACCAAACTAAAACACAGTTGCAGGAGAAGCAGGAACTTTCCTGAGCCACACAGTAGAAAGGCACCATGGAGCTGACAACCCCAGTGCAGAACAAAGGAGCCCTCCTCTGAAGAAAGAACATGGAATCCCAATGGTGCCACCACACCAAGGAGGATGATGATCCCTCCAGCACAGAAACAGCAGGTGTCAGAAGCCATTATTTTAAAGGAAGAAAACCAGATCCAGCCCTAGGAGACAGCAGTTGAAGAGAACTCAAAAGCAGAGGAACACACGTGCCTCGGGTGCTGAGCTGAAGGAAGTTCATGCCAGCATTTCACAGGTACTGCCAGCACTAAAGGAAACTTCAGACCTACATATGTCACTGATTCATGCACACCCTATGGATCACAACTCAAATATAGAAGAACTGATTCAGAATCTTAGTGTTGCACAGATAATAAGGACTTATTTTGATTGTAAGGGTGGTGAAGCCCTGGCCCAGACTGCCAGAGAAGCTGTGGCTGCCCCATCCCTGGAAGTGCTCAGGCTGGATGGGGCTTGGAGCGACCTGGCTTAGTGGAAGGCGTCCCTGCACATGGAAGGGGGTTGGGATTAGATGAGCTTTAAGGTCCCCCCTCCAATGTAGTCTGTGATTGCATGATCTAGGATTTTATTAAAAAAGGAACAGAGTTCTTCCTCTGGCTCCTGCCAGTTCTTACTTTAGTGAACAGTTAGGACTTGTACATACCTATATCATCATAACGTTCCACCCAGACCACATACACTTTGGTTTCAGGTCCCATTGGTGGAATGGTTCGGCCCTGAGGCATCCTCTTGGATCTGGAAGTAGGACTGAGCTGTTTTGAACACAAGGGAAGAGTAGCGTTCGCAAACATCACAAGTCCATAATGCAGCCAATAAATATGTTCCAGCTGCTCTTCAGTCAGTCATATCTCAGCCAGGTACAACCTCTGCCAACTACTGAGCAGGGTCAGCTGTGCTGGAACTATTCACTGCAATCTGAGTTGCAAACCTAACATGTATTCAATACAAACTAATATATATATATATATTTATATATATACGTATATATATTCAACCTTGAATCAGTTAGAAGTTTTTCTTTAATGTTCCTGAAGACCTTCAATGAGTAACTAAATTTACATTTCAAAGTGAATTCTAAATAAGTAATCAGCAGTAATAAGTCTTTCACCTACAGATACAACATTTCATGGTTTTCTGCTTTGTTAGTGTACAAAAGCAACTTCTGGTACTTCAGACACAACTGACATACTGTTTTAAACTGAGTAGGTAGGAAAAGTGTTTATTTCTATCCATCCTCAATTTCCAAGCATGGATTTGAGGCTGAATTACTCTGTAAGTACCACATACATCTTTTCCTGCAACATTTCAAGATTTCAGGATGTACAGTACTACCACTTAGCATGTCTAAGTTTTATATTTAAGTGATGTAATCTTCCTATCTTCTACTGTAGATGCAAATTCTGGCAGGGCCAAAGCAGATATCAGAATAATGGCAAGGAACAAGTAGCTCTACATGTCAAGAAAACAAATAATATACTATCAAAATCCTAACTGCCAGCATGCTTCTTGAAAGGTTAAAAAAAAAAAAACAACAAAAAAACCAAAACCAAACAACCAAAAAACCACCATTTTTCAATGCAAGTTTTGCCTTACCCGCTGGGAGGGATTAAGATTGTCTGTATGATTGGGGAAGAGTTCAAGTGTCAGAGGCTGCTGCTTCAATATTCCTGGCAGCAAATCCATGTTGGAGTCACTTTCTTGGTCAGAGACACTGCTTTCCAGTGAATCAGCTGTAAGCCAGAAGAAAAAAAGGTGGGTTTTGTCTATTCTTCCACCAAAAGACATAAGCTATCATCATATATAAGGTTCTGATACTAAAAAACGTTGTAAGGCTTTTGAAACTAGACATGCACAGATGTATGGCCGAGTCAATAGAGTCCTCACAAGCAGGAAGATGAGTTAGGAGGCAGCTGCCAGTTAATCCAGAAACATACTGGGAATAAAGCCCTCCCTATGGATTTACATGCATCCCAGCAATTTCCTATTGAATACAGTCTCCTCCTTCCTATTGCTACACCATATTTTATTCCAGGCAACTTTTAGCATGTCAAAGATGCCATGAAAGCTGTTGCTTCTCTACTTGGCAGTGGTACAAACACTCCTTCATGTCCTGCAGGAGCTCATCACTGACAGGAAAGGAAAAAACAAACAGGCATCACCAGCTGATGGTGAACCTCATGTGCAACCTAAAGCACCCTGGCAACAACAAAACTACTGTGCATGCCTGGCATCTACTGAAGCTCACACTGAGAAAGGCAGATGGCACATCAGGAAGAGAGTCGGGACTAGAACACTGTAATGTGTCCACACCTTTCTGACAAGAATCTTGCTAAACACACTACTTAGTTTATTTAGGTTTTGCTTCTGAAGGAGTTCTCAAAAAAATTGTTGGTTTCATTTTTGTGCAGATTATGTACAGAAATATCTTACTTAGGGATTCCACTGGTGATGGGACAACAAAGGCGATTTCTGTCAGGGCATCTGCATAATACAGCACCTTCTTCTGCCCATTGAAGATACTTGCCCCAACATCCTCTGAGATGATCAGATCATCTGAAATGGATAGAGAAGGAACGTTTAGTCAGAAGGAAGCTCTACTTCTTTACATATTGCATCAGAAATCACCTTCAAATACAATGTGCAATCAATGAGAAGAAATGCAAAACTCATTTTTAAATGAAAGGAGTCAAATCGCATGGCTAACAACTCTTCTCAGATAAATGTTCTTAGCATTTTAAAGGAAAAGACATTTTGGATTGGGAGTGCCTTCATTTTGAACACATTTCCAATGTACTGGAGCCTTTGTTTCCAAGTACTCTAGTAAACACATCTGCCACAAGAACACATCTACTATCTATTTCTGAGCATTCTGTCTAGCAACATCATTTAGTTAGTTCATTCCATTTCTGAAGGATTCTAACATTTATCACTTCAGTCTGATACTATTCTAGAATTCAAGCTAGTTTCTACAGGCTCTATTTGGTCTTCTCTGTTGAGCAAGTTAGAAAAAGATCTGTCTCCAATCAATGCAAGAAAGCTCCTCATTCTCAGTCCCCACTGATTCCCTCAACACAACTGGCCAACACAGGCCTTCAGAGTAGAGAGAGAGCTTCCCTCCCCACGTCACGTCCAGAAAGACTAGCAAGGACTTTAAAATGAATTATTTCTCTGATCCAGTTTACAGAAGGGTTGCTGGGATAGATGCCTCAGCAAAGCCACCGGAGCAGTGAAATTCAGCATACTGACAGAAGTGGCCAGAGGCAATATGAAGACTCCAAGCCATTCTTCAGCATCAGGAAAAGGTTCCCACATCTCCAGTGAACAGGCTCCCAAGGAGCAGCAGCACAACTTGAACCAACCTCTTTAGGAATTTCTTTGATCTTAGGGGTGCTGCAAGGAAACGTTCCCATGAAATTGTTTTAACCCAACTCACTGGAAGCTCTTTTAGACTCATAGAATCATTTAGATTGGAGATCATTGAGTCCAACTGCTAACTCAGCACTACCAAAGTCACCACTAACACCCATATTCCCAAGTCCCATATCTACCCAGCCTTTAAATCCCTCCAGGGATGGTGACTCCATCACTGTCCTGTGCTAGTGCCTGACCCCTTCCATAAAGAAATTTTCCCTACTATCCAACATAAGCCTGCACTGAGGTGGCTTCCTCTTGTCCTGTCACTCATTACCTGGGACTGACCCTCACCTGGTTACAATGCTTTTCAGGGAGTTGTAGAGAGTGAGAAGGTCTCTCCTGAGATTCCTTTTCTCCAGGCTGAGCCCCCCAGCTCCCTCAGCTGCTCCACATCAGACTTGTGCTCCAGCCCATTCACCAGCTTTAGAAGTAACCTGACCTTCCTCCTTTCTATTTCTGAATGATTTTTCTGTTTCCTTCTTCCTCGAGCTGGTTGAATTAATTCAGCTGTTCAGTGATCTGCGTTTTCACTCAAATGGCTGAAAAAATTTGAGTTGTAAAGTCCACATCAAACCAGGTCCTCTGCTAATTCAGGAACCTGCCTTCTCCAGCTGTTCTGACACAGCAACTGCAAAGGGAGGTCAGAGGGCTCTGCCTCTGAGAAAGCACAGCCTGACCCTGCCCTTAAAGCAAAATTAAATCCAGACATGGTCATTTTGTAATCCAGCATGACTTGCTCAGAGAAAGCAGTGTCTCTGTACTCTAACCTCTTCCCAACACTTCCAGCCTTCTGTGGTTTGTACTTTTATTCCCTAAGTTAAGGGAGAAGCCTCCAGCCGGCTGAAGACACAGTGAATGGACAGCAGAGCAAGTGCTGCTCAAGCACCTGCAGCTGTGACAGGGTCACACCTGATGCCACATTAGGACAAGGATGCTGAACAAGCTGCAGCAGCCTCACCACTGCCTTTGGGTGGCCCACCAGAGGCTGTGGCTCTGGATCACCCACAACACATCTGGGCCTTGGGGCAGTGACACTGAAACCAGCCCAGACACTACCAATTCCCAGGGAATCTGACCAAGTAGCCCAAGGGAGAAGATAACCCAACCTCATACTGGGATAGCAGCTCACATTCCTGAGGATCATTTTGGGTGACAGAATGGGGAGAGGGTGGTGTATGGACAAGCTCAGGAGAGGAGTTCCTCAGGTGGAAAACAGCAGAGTCAATGAAGCAAGCAGAGAACCCTGTGTAGGTTCCAACACCTCTAGCACCTATAAATAGCAGCTTGAGGCAATATTTCATTTTAATCTCTTTACAGAACACTAAAAAAAAATTTAAAAAATTAAAAAACCACACAGTATATCAATCCTATTTGCCAACAGACAGAACAATCTGCAACTGATTTCACCTGAATATATGTTTGGGATAATATATTAAAGACTCATCAAATCTTAAAAATATAGCCCAGAGGTATTTTTTTTGCTGATGCTACTTCCTCCCAACATCATACAGACATTAGTTTTGCTCATTCTGACTTGAAGCTTTAATTAATATTTACACATCTTTCTAGCAAACATTTATCAAAAAAAGCAAAAAAAAAAGCAAAAAAAAAAGTGAGTGTTCAGATAGATACACAGTAGCAAGAAAATTGTCTTCTAAACGAGCCTAAACATTTTAATTTACTACAAAAGACATTTACTATGCCTTACCTTGTTCAGCTCCCTCTTCATCACTGCAGCTGTTGATTGACCAGCTTGTTGAGACGTGACCAGTCCACCCAGGGTGCTTCCCAACATCAACAGACCAGCCAAGAGACAGCAAGAACTCCAGGAAGTGGGGCTGAACAATTCTGGAAGACTCCATGTTCTTCAGGATCTGAAAACACCAGCAGCACCATGTTGGTACAGAAGGAGGAAACAAGTCTCTTCCTCCCCAGCTTTTTAACTAAATTTTGGTCACCAACACGGTTTTGCCCAAACACAAGCCTGGAACCCCAGGCTTTCTACATGGACATTACTCTCTGCTTCTCAGCATCTTCCTGTTCTGCTTGGCCTTGTCCTATTCTATCAACTTGACTTCCTGCCAGAATTTTCAAAGCCTGTAAAAACAGTGAATTCAGCAGCTGGAAACAGCAATTTTGAGACTCAAGCACTCATCAGAAAAACCACTGAGTACTCAGTGGAGAACCTGCATTTGCACCAAAGCTAAGACAAGGGTCTTCTACACAGTTTTCACTATTAGACTGAGTTAAAATTTGAGGGGAGAGGCATTTTCCTCACTACTCACCTGTACACAATACAGAGTGATTTAAAGGGCAGGCCTCACAGCACATTAAATTAGAAAACAAATTTTCAAAAAAAAATTTCAGCAGCATGGAGTGTGGACTTTAATCAAACATTACACTCTACTGTTCGTGTTAAACTTTAATTCTACTTCTGACAGAGTTCTGTGATGTTTCCATATGTTAAGGCAATTTTTACCTCATTATGACCAAGTGGGAGTTGATCCCTTCACCAAACAGCACACAAGGACATGTGTATTTGGGTACCAGAACCATTTGGGTTGATGGAACAAACAATCCCTTCATCCTTTCCATGCAGGAATTTGGTTTGTGGCAGAGGCATCAATCATTTTGTCTTGAGCAGCAGCAGAACAATGGGACACAGGCCCCAGCAAAGCAGAAATTGCAGAGATGGGTGCTGGAAGAAAAGCTTCCAGGTTGGAGGCTTTGTGTAGCCACATAGTCCTGACACTCCATCCTAATGCTTCATACAGTGTCCAACAGTGACTAGATACACTGCACTGAAATATTATTAACCCTCATTACTGAGCACATTGAAACCACAGCTGTGCTTCAGAACAAGTCAGGGAAAGTGTGGGTTGGAAGAAAAGAGCTCCCTAAGAGCATATAAACATTCTGCTAGCTCAGCAAGTGCATGTCTCAGTTCAAAGGCAAACACAGCATATCTTATTTCATAGCTGACTTTGCAGATGAAAAGACTCTGCACTGGCTACTCTGAATGTGTCCCACACCAAAGCAGAAGGTGCTGCAGTGTTCTGTGCATTCACAGTGACACAAGGGTCAGCACAATGATTTATTACAGAAGCCACACTTCCACCCTTTACTATGGAGTTACAAATGGAATGAGAAGGTACTAGAGAAACATCCTTTCCTAATGAGCCCCTTAACACTCTTAGCAAGTTTCTAGGTCACAAAGAAGACACAACTTAGATTCGCACAAATGATCCTGATTAACCTAATCAACTTTGAATCTGAATATTGTAGCATAAAGACTTAGAAGGCAATAATACTTCCTCACTTGAAGAAAGTTTTTCATTCCTTTAACACGTGTTTAACATTAGAATGAAACTAAACTACCTTGACATTGCTCATTGCTGGAACAAACTGCAACCTTCCCTGCAAGCTGAGCCAGCAAAGCTGAAATGCCTTTCTGATCTGAATCTTTCAACTCTACAAATAAGGACAATAAGGACAGAACAGATGATAAAAATACTATTAATATTTTAATATATATCTTATCCATATTTTAAAAATACATTAAATTTTTTACAATAATCCTGAGCAATGTACTTCCACCTACAGATGAAGACAGGTGTGCAGTGACTTGTAGCTCACGTTGGTTCTGACATTTCACTCTAATCACTGCTTTACTCACTTGGAAATTATAGAAACAAGACAATATAGACTAGTTGGCACTCTACACTTTCACTTACCTCCTGGCTAGTTTTCTGACCTGCCTTCATGTAGAAAATGAAAACAGTATCAAAAGGACGACAAGGTAACAAATCCAAGTAGCCAAGGTCATCAAAAAACCCAGGAAGAGCAGAGTCAAGTGCAATCAGGTGAGGAGGTAGACGACTGTTAGCAGGTTCCTGTCCAAGAGACAGTTCAACAGCTTAAAAACCCATCCTTCTAAATTGAAAGGTCTTTATGGTTTCAATGGCAAACCCTTAAAATATAGAAAGACAATTTCCCTTCTCTAAGAGCAAAATTATACAAGGATTTCTGATATAATCTGATATAATTCTGTCAATGTAAATAAGTAACAGCAAGCATAACAGCTTGACAATTTGTTGCATTCCATTAAATAAAAGCTGTATTTTGCCAGTGAGAGACAATGTTTTGCTCAAGAAGAGCACACAACAAAAACAGCAGATGCTTTCAGAATATCACAGCTATGCATACCGTTACATGTGCAGTTCTAGATTAACTTAAATACCAGTAATATCTAATACTGAGCAGTTTCAGACATCATTTTTGCGAATGCTCTATTGTCTACTTTTCCAACAGCTTTCTGGAAGGAAAAGCAACAAATACAAGGGAGAATCCACAGGCAAGATGCAGAGTTGCAAATTAAGAACATGGATCACCTCTAAAAACAATTATTTTAATTTTTAAAAGAACATCTATTATGTATGTTTTTATGCAAGATTAAACCATCTCAGCATAACTACCTCTGAAGCAGAATTTCTATGGCAGTTATATTTCAGAAAGTCTTCAAGTACCACCCAAAACCTAACTCAAGTTGTGGAATGACTTTAGGCATGAACATTTGAGTGTGAGGGTTTACGTACCCACTGAAAACAAAGATACAGACACCCATTCAGAGCACATTCAATTTGAGGCCCAGCCTTTCATAACCCTGCTCATAATCCTGGAATACTGGAATCTATCACTTGATTTGACTGGACTGCAGCTGAACAGTAGTTGGAACTACATAGATGATCTTCCATTAACAGAACTTATTTTTCCCCTTTTGTCAAGCCAGACCACATAGGTACTGGAGGAACTGGACACGACCAAGAGGTATCAGATCACCTTCAAGGCTTCTAACGAGAGGAACCCGAAGTGAGAGAGGAACAGACGTGCTGTCTGGAACTCCTGTGCTGGTGGCGGGGGCTTACACTCCGTGATGGGATCAGGAAAGCTCTTCTTCCGCCACTCCTCTTCACTTCTCTGATCTATGGAAGTCTCAAAGACAATCTGCTGAGCCATGCCATTCCTCAGCTTCTCATGGCGCTCCTCAAGCTGGAAAACATTGTGTGAACTGCTGATGTCACCAAAATCAAAGATCCTCTATGAAAACAGCTCAATCACTCAGGAAAGCTCCACAGCAGCAGCAGCATCCACCATCAGAATGGCTAGTAAAACACTTTCAAAAAGACCTTGCAATACTGCAAAGTGAGCACTTCAACACCCTGTTGGCATAGGAGAGAGCTCTGCGAATATCCAGTATCAGCTATGGCTTCTCTTATTCAAGAGAACAGAAACAAAAACAAATGAGATCCTGTGTAACTTTAAAATATTTGAGATATGCACTCTCTTCTTCCCCCAGAAAGGTCTCAAAAAAGACCCTTCCAGTTTCCCCAGATGAAGCAACGAAGTGCAAGTAATTGCTTCCCTACAATACCAGGATATTAGGATCAGTAATAAAACATGTTGAGCAATGTCTCCTAAATAAGACATCCAAAGCATTGGCATCTTCTTGGAAAAGTACATAGATTTAACTAATTTGCAGAGGTTATTATTCCATTAATATTAAATTGGACAAGCCAAAAAGTAAAACTATTCACAATAAAACATATGTGCATGACTCACTAACAGAAAAAATCTCCCAAGAACAAAATCAAGTCCGAGACAGTTACTTACTTCTTGATTCACGATTTCATGTAAATCAGGAATGCTCAAGTCAGCTTTCACAAATGGAATCTTGTCCACTTCTTCAGGAAAAGGGCGGTGTTTCACACTGTGTTTCAATCCAACATCATTTTTAGGAGCTGGTCGAGGTTCTGGTACAAATGTCTGACAAAAAAAAGGTATTTTTTTACATTCAGTATATTGCATCACTAGAAAATATTGTAACAGATGAAAAACATTTCCTCACCCCTCCCCACCAGAACTACACTGATCTATTAGTGAGCAGCACTATTAAAAACAATATTTTAAACTAATACACTTGTATTAAAAATGTGACCATAAATTTTAAAGAGACACAATTGCCTATTTTTAAATCTATAAACCCTGCTAAGCATCTACACTGTAAACAGTTGCAAACCACCAAAAAATGGCAAGTTTACATGGCACATTTTATTTTCAGTCCATTCTAACCGTATTCAGGGAAAGCTGGCAATCATTTGAGAAACTCCATTTCAACCCTCCTGATTGTGATGCACACAACAAGCCAAAGCCTCAAAGAGAGCAGCAATGCTGTGGGTCAGGAGATGCGCTGCCAGAATAGCCAAAAGACTTGCATCATGAATCATGATACAATTTTGACATTGCTATTACATCCTGTTTGATACTGTCATTACATAATTCCAAGCTTCAAGTTACCAAGGAAAGCAACAAATCATCTAGGTGCAGGTTTAGAGGTGCATCAGCTCCTAGCAAGACCTTTCATTGCATCTTCAGTGTTGTTTTCTAAGTTTACTACTGATTACATTTCAAAAGGGCAAAACCATTAACCGTTACATTACAGAATGCCTTCAACTTGGAAAAGTTCCCTTCAAACTGGTGAGGAGGTCAGCAGTTAAATCATGCCTTGCCCTTTAGTGTAGGAGGTAGCACACCCAGACTGAGATTAGTTAGCCAAGGGTCTCAGCTCCAGACAGAGCACAGCTCCAAGACTTCCTAGATCGTCTTCCCAAAGGCTGCTTCGCAGAGACCACATTCATCTAAATGTGAATTGTCAGCTGAGACTGACAAGCCCTCATTTCAGCTACATGACTGCCTTTTTTTTACTGAGAGTCATGGGACAAGCTTAAAGATTTGGAGAAGTTCACAGACAAATTTTCACAACAGGAGTACATGCTCCATTAGACAGCTGTGATAAGAAATTTAATAATAAACTATAAAATAAGATTGAGGTATATTTCTACTCCACCATTCCTCTCCAGAGCTGTTCCAGAGCTCATCTAGATAATTTTCTTCACAGCAGGTTTTCTTCACAGCCATCTTTGCAACATCAGGCTTTGCAGCTTGAAGATCTGTTCTGTCTGCAGCATCACATTCTACACCTCCAGACTTCACCTCCTCTGGTGCAAGGATTTGTCTGATACCTGAAACCTAGCACCAACACTCCTGCCTACACACTAAATACCCTGTGCCTTACGCCATCACCTCAGAAGACGCTT
The DNA here is from genome assembly GCA_009812075.1 of Sialia sialis. Classification (NCBI taxonomy): domain Eukaryota; kingdom Metazoa; phylum Chordata; class Aves; order Passeriformes; family Turdidae; genus Sialia; species Sialia sialis. The sequence continues at coordinate 739,187 of VRYO01000532.1, forward strand.
TCAGAAAGGAAGAAAAAAAAAATTAAAATGGCACCTCTCTTAAGCAAGTCTGCAGGCTGAGAAAGCAACAGCACTTGGACAGCATGTAGTTAATATTAGTCACAAGTGGTAGAGAGTCACCAGAGATATGGCAAATTACCTACAGCTAAAGGCCCCATGGCTCAGCTTTAATGTATAATCACCAGCTCTGAGGGGCTGTCTTACATTAGTGGAATTTCTGCTGAACATCTCTAAATTAAGGATTTCTTTACAGGCTTTGATAGAGACCTTTTGATTTGCTTTAGCTCCTCTTGGTAAAAGACAGAGTTGCTGGGCCCACGCAAATCTTCCAGATGTCCCACGGATCAAAATTGTGACAGAGGGGAAAGAGTCATCTGCAAAGCACATGGGTTAAGAGAGTAAGACATCATCACATACTGCAAACAGGTCATTGTGTAATCATTCAACAAGAAGAAAATGCAGGCATGACAGCAGAGTTCTGCTTTCATTGTTAACTCCTCCCTAACCCTGAAGAAAACTCCTGGTGAGAAGCAAGCAAATCTCTCTGCAGTGAAGTGCTAGTCTACTTTGACAGCTCAATACTTGCCACCTCCATTTCATCATGAAAAGCAACTTTCATCCAAATTCATGCAGATCACCATTCCTCTCCAAAATACTGCCAAGAAAATCAAAGATTGTCCAGTCACTGCCTGTTTAGGTGAGACAATGCCCACATGGAGACACTGTTCCCATGATGCTTCCATGACCTCCTGCAAAAGTTCCTCACAAATAGCAGCAGTAAGAACAGTGGAAGGACAAAAAACAATGGTACAACAGACTCAGAAGATTCTGACTCCACATTATGAAAATTTTTTCCCCACAAGGAATAGGGACACAGAGAAGCTGTCCTCTCAGGTTTGTAAGACCCACTTGGGCAACACCAGGTTGTGTTATCCTGGTCCAAATCAGTGCTGGCCTTGTCTACAGCAGGAGGTCAGACTACAGAGTCCTGAGGTGCCTTCTACTGGCACAACGACGGTTTTAATACTGCAGGGATTTCAGTTTTCCTTCAAGATTTAAAAGGCCACCAGTATTAGTCACCTTAGATGAGATCATTACACTTCATCATAAGCTTTTCTTAAAGGTATTTGCATTTATCTTTTGTGCACACACTGGCACCATGAGGTAACTAGGAGAACCCTATTCCTTCCCCAGTATTTCCTGGGAAGTACAGGGTGCAGCACAGCCTATGCACACCCTGGACGTAAGCACACACACAGAGAACCCAAACCAGCTCCTCAGGCACTCACTTCCATGATATGCCTCAGAACTGGCCTGATGTACTTGTGCATTACTGCAACTAATCTTGTCATTCAAAGAGAATTTGTAAGCAAGTTATACACAGCAAGAAAAGATAATCTAATTTGTGATTCCAGGAGCTTTGCAGGTTTCCACAGTAAAACATTTAGCAGAGTGAGGATGAGGACTGCTCAGCCATTCTAGCACGCTCTAAGCCACTCCAGTCAGGAACACACTTGCTCCAACACGGACTAGATGTGGACATGTGGCAATGGCTCCCAGCACTGTCACTTCCTGCAAGATCTATTCAGTGATTCTCAACATGGTCAGAGCACTCTGGACCTCAACTCAACTTCTCAACACCAGTCCAGGCAGCTCTGTGCAATCTCTGCTTTTAAGACTAGTTTTTAGGCTCCATCCTGTACAGATAAGGAAATGTATTTGGGACAGTATATCAGCCCCAACATAAGTTCATGTTTAACTGAGGTAGCATATTGAAGAGTTTTCATCTGTTCTATTAGGCAACACCATGACATGTGAAGACTTATGGGGTAGTAGTTGCTCTGTTCAAAGCATTATTTTAAATCTTTGAAATAGAAGTCCCTGATGGTCAAAGTCTATGAGGCTGAAATGAGCTGGACTCAGCTGTGAAAGCCAACACCCTGTGACAAACCTCCTTTACAGGAAGTGTCACTGAGAGAGCAGGCTCAGACACAGGAGAGCTACAACAGCTCCTAAGCAACTGAAACCACCTGAGCTGGAAGCACCACAGAAATATGCAGTAAGAGGAGGCCTAAAGCAAGCAGCAGCAATCCTGCAAGCATAAAGGAGACATACTAACCTTATGTTAAGTACTAGCTCCTATCAACTACACTTTTATTCTTGTAGGAGCAAGGATGTTTCAAAATGTAACAGTATTGCTTTTGTCCCTGCCCATGATTTCAATGGCAGTCAGCAGCAAGTATATGATCTAACAGGCTGAAAGACCTGGACAACTGCATGAGCAATCTGGGTAGGCCTGTGCATGTTTGATTATCAGTGGCATTGAACTTATTCCCACCACTTCATCCCAGAGCAACACTCTGCTCTGTGTGCCCACCCACAGACAGGAAAGCCCCTGAAACATGAGAGAGGCTTGATGAAGCACCTTTGTTTTGCAGTTCCATACAGAAAGTTTTAGCCTGAGAAAGAAGGAAATGGGAAATCTGAACTCACTCTGTTCATTCCCTAGAGGCTGCTCCAGCATGGCCAGGATGACGCTGTTATCCAAAACAAAGTAGCGGAAGCTGTGCTTGTTTATGGTAGGGAGACGGGAATATTTAATTAACGTGGTCTCATTCACCAAGCTGCAAGGAGAAGCAGGACCACTGGGAGAAGGAAATGCTCCAAGTAACTGCATAATGCTGCAAGTGAGAAAAAAGTTGAGAGTTATCACAGATTAAGTGATATGTTCCACCCAAGCACAAACTTTCATTTTTCATCTGTGTTTTGACCTAGCAGTTACATTATCAGGGCACATCTGCCCTCACTGATCAGGTTAAGATGACCAGCACCTTCAGAAAAACACATATGAAAATCCACAAAGAAGGGTATTCTGCCTAGAGAACGAGCTTCTTTATAACCTGGGTTATAAAGACATTAAGATATGCTTTAAAGCATGAAAATCTGTACCCTTCCATAGCCCTATATTAATTTTTAAAACATTATTTCTCCAATCATCCATACTTTAGCCCTTTCATATCAACAAGCAGGACAGACATGGCAGTGCACTAGCTACAATTGCCTTTGCTTTCTTCAGATTGCAGTAGCTTAAAACCCTTTTAAGTGGTTGGGACCCTAAAAGGTCCAGGATATCACACAAGCCCAATTATCATAGATGGTAGTCTTCCCTGGAGAAAGCATCCAGGTGGGGTCCAACAGTGCCCCTCCTTGGAGCCTTAGGAGGCCCCCAGAACCATAATTTTAAATCATTTGAAGTTTTACAGGATCTCGCTAACTCTGCTAGAAATTTAAAATTTTTATGGCAGGAACTAGTAATGAGAATTGTCCCGTGTCACATGATCTAAGTCAGGACTTACACTTTTCCACATTACTGTGAAAATAGTTTAATCCCTCTAACTTACAATAAATACTTTCAGGCAACAATATGGATTTGTCCACAAGTTCCAATGAGTAGTTGCTTTTTATTGGAAATGACACAGTTGTTTTTACTAACAGTAACAGTTATTACTGTTGGATTTGAAAGCAAAGCAAAAAAGAAAGCAGCTATTGCCTTTTGCAAAACATATTTATCCTTCCCATTCTCAATCTGTCCTGTCTGCCACTATGCTGTTCAGCTCATAACACAGTGCTTTCCAACTTCTCTGGAGCAAATCCCAATTTTCCTCTCTGTGCTTCCCTTTCCCAACCCACACATTATCTGTTACTGCATTTCCAGCAGAACCTCTCAAATATATTAATCAAGCCCAGTGCTGTGGGCAGGCAGCCATCCCATCCTGCTCCAGCATACATGTGCTGCATGTGCCATTTCCTGCTGTCACACAGTGTCTAGCAGTTTCCCAACCAGAGTGGGGACAGCACATGTTGTCAGAAGGAAGAGAGGAAATGGGAAGATGGGATCACTGGGCTTAATGAAAGAGAGGGAATTGCTGTCTGCAGAGAGACCTGGCCAGAAACAGAACACCAGGGCTGGCTGGAGGAGGGTCTGGGTTTTACTGAACAAGGAAGAGAGCAGGCAGGAGGAGGAAACTGTGACCAGAGGGATCTGTTTCTGCTACCACCTGCAAGGGGAGGGGGAGAGATCTAAGGCAGAGTACAATCCTGCCCAAAGGGCAAAGAGAGGGAACTTCTCCCTAATTTCTTAAACACTCTTTTTACATCAGAGATCACCAGCTGCAAACTCCCTATTAAACACTCTCAGGCAAGGCAATGCTGAGCATTAAAGATGCTCTGACAAGTTACATACCATGTTAGTGTAGCTTCAGCAGCATCCTTCACTCGCATGGATGCAGGGTTTGGTTCCTTATCTCCTTTGTACTTGACCTCCTGTTCACTGTTTTTGGATTTACTCCCCGAAATGCCCAGCTCCACAATCTCCAGTACCTCTTTTAAACAATCCTAAAACACAAGAACCACCTTGAAGCAGAAGCTCTTGGAAAAACACATCCAAAATCTCAGGGTTTGTATATATCATTAAGTTAAAAAAACCCACTGCTGGTAATATGAGCTCTTTATTTAAAGGCAGAAAATTACTCCAACACTATCAAAATAATATCACATAGAACTGATCTTTTTCCTGTTTATAGATGTGTACTTATACTATCTACTTACATTCTAATGATAAAAAGTGGTCTGAATTAATAAATACACACAATGTATTTCATGGCACACATAAATTGCCAAGAGAACTATTATGCATGTAACTGAAAAATGCAAAAATACTTAGAGATAATAAATGCATTTCTGGAACTCTTTGCAGAAGTTTTAAGTTATACGCACATTAAGAATAAACTCATCTGGAAAAGTGCAAGAAATCCTTTTCCAAATTTTTCAACTGCCAACATCTTTTGTTAGTAAAACACATCATGGTATCTCATTAGCCAAGAGAAAAATAAGAACATAGTGAAAGTACACTGTAAAAGCTTCAGCAAATCTATTACATGAGAGGCCAACACTCAGTAGAACCACAGATATGACACCAGTGCTGTGCAGAACAAAAACATCCGCTGAAAATATTCAGATTGCTGCAACAAAGGTTCAGATCACGTGGCTTGAGCTACAGAACAACAAAGACAGACTTTTCCTGAATAAATAAGTGATTAAAACTGAACATGATTGCTCAGGTTGTACCACCAGAAACCAGACAGGATTCTGTACCCTAGCCTTTGTCCTTCCTTATATTCATTGTTGATATAGAATAAAAGGTGGAGAGAAAAATCCAAGTTTTCTAACAGAGCAAAATTAACCAGCATTGAGCTGAAAAGACTGGCCACAAAGAATTGCACCAGGATTTTATAGGGTAGCAATACAGCAGGTGAAATTCAAAGCAAATGTAAAAGGAGGCATTTTTAATACTTGCAGGGAAAGGTTCTCATGTGACTGTCATGACTCAGGAATGAGCTACTCAGTGGCCAGTACATAATGTACACAGTATGTATCACTATCTCCTTACAGTGGCAATTGAAATCAAAAAGACCATAATGAAATGTGCCACATCCAGGGAACCTATCCTATCACAGCCACCTACTGCCATGCCAGTATTCCAAAGTACACACAGAAAGCATATTTAAAGAAAGTTCTGCTTGTGGGTTTTCAATCCTCTTCTTTTTTTGAAATATATCTATTTTTATGTTACAGAAGAAAAAATACAAATATTTGTAATGTTCTATCTAAAAAGATTTAAAAATACATAATACATATCTATTTTCTGTAAAAACATAAAGATCACTAAATTGGATCTGAAAGAGACGGTGAAAATGTGCATTTAAATTTCTTCATTTTTCTTAAGCAGCCAGGCAGAAGAATTGAAAACACGTCTAATTTCCTGCTCTTTTCAAGTAAATTCAACCTTATTTTGAGCTATGCTTTGCTCCGTTTCTAGAAAATTGGTGAAACAACCTCCAATTATCAAAATATTAGCATCAAAGGAATTCTGCTAAGACTAAAAAATGCTTTAGTCAGGTAAGAGCTGAGAAATGAGGAGAGTCATAACTACCTGCAGCAGGTAGCTATGGGTTACCCCATTCATTTCTCTACCATATTATCTACCATATGATCCACTCTTTTTGTTTTTTTCTAGGTTTCCTTTCTTCTCTTTTTCACAAAGCAAGAAGAAAGACTGAGACATTCCTATAACTATAAAGGTAATTTTAAAGCCAAAAATGTGTATTGGCGACTACAGATCAGGAATTAAAGTTCAGAAGTACAGTAATTTCACAATTATAAGCCGCAGCTGATTATAAGCCGCACGTCCTGGTAGCCGGGTAGAGCATGGGATTTGTCCATATATAAGCCGCACCTATTTTTTTTTTTTTTTTTAAAAAAAAAACCCAAGGATTCACGTGTAACAAAGTAACAAATTAGTAACAGAATCGCACCAGCACAGGGTTTGGTGTCAGGTGCTCAAGTTGCAAACAGTTTCCATAGACCAGTGAAGCCTTTAAAGGCAGCCCCAGGCACCCTGCCCAGCCGGCTCTCACTTCTGGGCTGACATTTCACTGGGATTTGTCCATAGATAAGCCGCACCTGAATATAAGCCGCACCACTGGGGTAGGCTGGATTCTTCAATGAAAAAGGTGTGGTTTATAATCGTGAAATTACTGTACTTTGCACAGAAACTGTTTTTGCAATTCCTAGGAAAATTAAGCAAAACACACTAAAGCATGGAGAACAGACAGATTGGGCACAAAAGGCATTTCAGATGCAGCACTCCCAATCCATTCAGGGGAGACTCTGACCTTCTCATCCAGCATGTCGGGGTGCTCGGTGAGCCACACGCAGAGGCACTGGAAAGCTGCCACGATCATGGAGTGCAGGTCGCGCGAGTGCAGCGGCGCCGGTCGGCTGCACTGGTACACGATGTAGCTGCACACGGAGCTGATGGCGCGCTTGCGGTCCGAGGGATCCACCACCACCTTCACCTGCACCACAGGGCGACAGCGTGAGAACTCCTCCTCAAAAACGGCCCAGAGGAAAAAACTGCTCTTGAAAACATTTCTAAATGCAGTTTTAAGAAACAGCAAGTTGAGTTCTTTTTTGACTACAGCTTAAAATTGTGGGTAAAATTATTTAACATTGATGTGTATTGAAAGTAAAAGTAAAGAAATGCTGCACTGATGTGTGACCACATTGCATGGCTTGGTTTCAAAGAGCAGGAGTGGCAGCAGTGTGGCTTGGCAAGAAACCAAATAGAAGCTGAATTTGCAGTATTGAAATTTTTTTTTCCTGCAAATGCCTTTTCTTCAGCTCTAGCAACCCACTCTGTATCTCCAAGAACACACTCACTTCCAAGTGTTCCTTCCACAGGGCTTCCTTCTGCTCAAGTAACTTTCCCCTTGACCTATTCTCAGCACAGTAACTTTCACCACTGGTAGAAGGAACACAAAACCATCCTTGGGCAAGCTGACTAACAAAAAGCCCATAACCTCTTCCCCAAAACTCACTGCAAACACCTCTCTGCTTCCTTCCCAGCTCAGGGCTGCAGAGAGCAAGGCTCCAGACAAGAGGGTCAAAAAACAGCACAATGAGCCATGAGGATCTGCACTGTAAGGCTAAAGAACTGAATTTCTCTTCTCTTTTATTCAGTTTGTGAGTTAGCACAGGAAAGATGGATTTTTCTACTCTGTAGCATCTTACCAGGCTTATCCAAGCAGGTGCTGGTGCCAGCACTGAAGCCTAGCAGCTGTACTCCACAAATGGGAGTGACAATTCAGAACCCCAGGATTTAGCTAGAACATCCTTCTGAAGCTCAAGATCTACAGCAAACACAGTCCCCTCGAGATGAGCCTATGAAAGGCAGGTTTGTGAACCAGCACTCCTGCAGGAAACAAGATTTTTTTACTTAGAATTCTAAGTCCCACTAATAACCTGGTGCTGAACAGACATAAGACAGGGCAGCCTCTACCTGAGAAAGGCTTTGGGACATATCTCCAAAGACAAGCAGAAAAAGTCCCCACAGTAGCTGTGCAGGAAGAAGTGATCTCTTTCCCCCCCCCCACCTTTGTTATAAAGGGGAAAGATATCCCAGGGCAAGAATTACTTCAGTTGCATGAGAATTATACAAAGACTACAATATTTAACATTAATCTGGGCATACATTTGAAAAGATAGTGTATTTCCACATTCCTGTAACACTGCAAGAAAAAGAAAAAAAAAAACAAACCAAAAAGACCCTGGCTTAACCACACAAGCTGCAGAAAGCCCTGGTTCTATATGGTGCTCTATAAGATCCAATAATACACATTAATTCATTTCCGAACACTTTCAAATAAATTCTTCAATTCACACTACTACACTAGTGAATAAACACCAGTCCAATATGGCTCAGTGCTGACTTAAAGCTCCAGAAACTGCCCGAGACACACATTAGAAGAGATCTGTTGAGTTCCTGAGGGATATGACAGAAAATGCAGAATTGTCACACCAGGCTGCTCTAAGTACACTGGACCTTCTACTTAACAAAGGCATGAAGTCTAGCCTAGGCACAAGAGCCCTCAGGCAGACAAGGGTATTTTGGATCTTTAACAACTCTTCTCCCCCACCTAGTAGCTTGTTATTATTTGTGTTGAATGAAGATGTGTGGAGATAAAGCTCTGAAGAAGGTAACATTTCATATTAGCAATAGACAACATTTTCTCAAGCTCTAAAAAACATTTTCAAGATGAGAAGGAAGAGGAAAAGTGGTACAACAGAAGTTTCATTAAAAAGGGATTCCCAGGCCACATGTCCTTGGAGCCACAGCACTTTTACCCTGCGAGACAATTACCTACAATAACAGTGCTGCTTATTTTTCATTTCCACTCAGCCACAGAAATCTGATTTGTGGCATGACTTCCACCCAGGCAAGACTAAAACCACCCTGTGAGAAGAGGCCAGAACACACCAAGCTGCATGTCTCACCTTTGCCAGTCCAGAGAGAAGCTCCAGGGCAGCCAGAGAGATACTCATGTCCTGCCTCCACTGGGAGTTGAGCCTTTGGGTTACCAGGTGAATGCTGCGGATCAGCAATCCAGCAGCTGTATCTGTATGAAGAGCTAGGATATAACCCCAAAACCACACACCACAGGGAGGGAAAATAACTACGCATTAGTGACAAAAAGCAAAGCACAGGCACAAGGCAGAGCAGCCACAATACAGACATGAAATAAACCCTAACCATCTCAGAACTGGGTTGATGCCTTTTGCACAGGCTGTCTCATGTACTCTCCAGGTATTATACAAACCCATTTTGACCAGCCAGCTCAATTTAATTTGAAGACATTTTGAATAATCCCAGAGCTCTGCTGCATTTAAGTAGCAGAATAGCCAGCTTCAGGTTTTGCTATTGCACTTAAATTGTCTGTCATGTTATGTCTTTTAGTCTGCAAAATATAGGCATTGGTAATGTATATTAAACATTAATAGCTGTACAGAGGAACTAAGGAGCACATGTAATTTCAAATACATGTGTCAGAAGTTAACCATTCTTCCCACACCTCATGTTTATCAAAAGCTGCACTAGTTCAATAGACACAGATAATGAAAAAAATCACTGCTAAAGAAACAATTATTTTTAACCTTCTGTTTCCTTGAACCTTTAACTCAAAATTAAAAATAGAAAATGTTTTAAGTATCAGTTGTTCTCACTTCAAATATTATAAAACAAATACTTCCTGTATTTGTTAAAATTGAAGTATGCAAATTAATGTCAGAAATAAAAAACTGCTCAATGACTAATTATAGAGATATGGGAATTATGACAGATAAGACATTCTTCCCAAAATTAAAAACACCTTATTTAACACTCAAGAACTATGGCCAATGTTACACCAGGAGCAGATTCAACAAGAAATAGACCATCTTGTTTACCAGTAAACAGTAATAACAGACCATCTCGTTTTCAATTTTCTCTTATTTGAAGCATCCAGCGCCTTACAACCTTACCTTCTGTACACAGGAATTTTTAAAAATCCAATAAAATGAATATATTACAAAAATATATTTCAAATTATGTCATGGTATGAAAAACCTGTCATTCAAATCTTTTGAAGATTTTTAAACATCTTACAAATGAGTATTTTTACAAGCACTTGTCAATGAAAACCCACATAAATTAAACACACAGTTCAGTGTGCAGAAAACTAGCACTTTGATAATTTGAAACAAGCAAATTCTGTAGGGAAAGCACCAACATGTTTCTATGAATCCCTAGAATATACTGAAGCCTTTCCTGATAATCTTCTTCCTCTTGCTATTTACAGAACTAGATAAAAAAACTACCACCAAACATTTTTGGTTGGTGATGACAGAATCGTCAGTCTAGGCTACAATATAATAAAGGTGATTTGTTCTCACATTTAATTGACCAAATCAGTTAAACTGAAGACCAAAGGAGCAAGTGAAATTACAGAATCTTGACAGTCACACAGCTTATCACACAGATTTAGAACAAGGATTTTATTACAGAGTGTCAAAAATGGACAGTACAAGACATAGCAAACTGAAGTTAATTACCAAATTCTATTGTTATAACAAATGGCATATCACAAACATTCTGCTTCCTTGTTCTACAGAAGCCAGAGCCCCTGGAATGTTCTTTAAATGTGGTTTAAGAAAAGGTGCTGCAGAGGTCAGGCGAGCATTTGGAATGCTATCACAACGAACGAAGCAATTAATTTACATCTGCTGTACATATATCCCTTCTCGTTCACAGAAACTAAGTGTCTTAAAAAACGAAGTTAAAATTTACAAACACCTTTTTCATAAGCTTTTACATTCTGATTTTGAAAATGTTAAGAGGCCTTTAGTAAGGTTAAGACAATCATTGGAAGGGCACACATGAGTGCAGACTTGCAGCACACAGCTGGGCTATCTCCCTGGCTTCAAGCACCTGGGCACATTAATGCTTTAGCCAGAACTAGAACAGAAAATCCCAGAAAATATCAACCTGGCATTTCAGACAGGGTTTTCCAAGAGCTATCCTTACCATAATCCCTCAGGAGGGCCTGTGCTGGCCGCTCACTGTCAGGTGTTGTGGGCTCTGTGCTGCCACCGCTTGCAGTGCTAATGCTGCTGTTAGTGCGACTGTGGCTTTTGAAGAGGTTGTTTTCACCACCATTCTGCAAAGTGAAAGAAAATTTCTCAGTTCCCCATGCTCTCAGATACAAAAGACCAAAGTTCAAGATGCTACCTGAGCCCCTTTTCAGATAAGGTGAGAAATACATTCTTTCTGAAGAAGTAACTTCATAAACAAAAACTACTCACAGTTTCCATCTGACAGCCAATGGCTTCTAGCAGTGCTGAATCCTGAACAATATTTAACATTGCACCTGCAGAATCAGACAGAAGAAGGTAACTATGGATGACAGTAGAGTTCCCTACTAAAAATGACCCAGCAGCACGCAAGGTCTAACAGAGGTCTGCAGCCCTGTTTTATAAAATCTCTTATTAAAACACAGGACCTGCTTTGAGCTTAGCCATCTGAAGCACATGAAAGTGGAGACAGCTATGTTAAAAAAATGCTTTGAACACAGTCTAGGAAGACTGAGAGGGGATTTCATGGTTACATATCCATATCTCAGTGGTGGGTGTCCAGAGGGTAGTGCCAGACTCTGTTTAGTGGCACCCAGCAACAGTAAATTCTACCCTGACACAAGAAAAATCTTTCCATGGAGGGTGGCAGAGCACTGGAACAGGCTGCCCAAGAAAGTCATGGCATCTCTCTCTCTGAGAACATTCAAAAACCACCTGGACAGGTTCCTGTGTCACAGGTGACTCTCTCTTGGCAGAGAGTTAGACCAAATGATAGATATCCAGAGGTCTCCTCCAGCCCCAACTGCTCTGTGACAGATCTGTCAAATTCCTCTGTTTGGAAGGACTTTTGCTCCATAGAAGGGCTGCAGTGGTTCCTTGTCTCACACCAGACTGTGCTCACTTAAAAGCTCAGGCTACATTTAAGGATATCTACAAGAAGGTGAGTTTATAATCTGAGGTGGGATACACTGGAATTCCCTCTGCCTGGAAGTTTTCCTCAGCCTCTCACTTTACATGCTCTAATTTCCATCAGCACCCAAAATACTGTATTCAAAAAGCTGAAGCTCTTAACTGCAGAGCACACCAATCTCATTGCATCCAAGCTACTCAGGACAGAGTTTTCTCTTCAACCTCAGGGAAGTTTTAACTCACTTTAATCAAAACTGCTGATGTATCTTAACCAGGGTGAACAGCCTGTATCTGCTTGGCAGCATCACCTCCAGATGATGAGGAAAGAAGTAGTAAGGACATGGACCTGAAACTGGATAACACTGGCATATTTGGTGGCTTCAGTTTTAATTTTCTGTCTCCTTCCCCTATCTCATCCATCAATGAACATTTAGGAAAACACAGTTGATTCTATGAAGGGAAATGACAGGACAAGGGGGAATGTTTTTACACTGAGAGGGCAAGGTGAGGTGGGGAATGGTGTGAAGAAATTCTTCCCTGTGAGGGTGGGAAGGTCCTGGCACAGGCAGCCCACAGAAGCTGCAGCTGCCCCATTCCTGGAAGGGCCCAAGGCCAGGCTGGACAGGGCTTGGAACAATCTGGTCTAGTGGAAAGTGTCCCAACCCAGGGAATGGGGGTGGAATTCATGGTGCAATAGCAGGGTGGAATGGCATGAGCTTAGAAGTCTCTTCCAAGCCAAACCACTCAGTGAGTCTGTGAAATGCACCACTAGCTGCCAAAAATTTATCAGCAGATGGAAACAAACCCTGCTTCTGTTGAGAAGCTGGTGACACATGTGAGGAGTTCTGGCTAGACTGGAGAATCATTAACGGCCTCCAGCTAAAGCTAGCAGGAAATAACTTCACCTATTGAAACAGGAACTTAAGAGGAGGAATATAGGGCAGGTGAACTGCCAGGGACTAGCATGGTAAAAAAAATTCCCAGCAGAAAAGCCATCCAAGGTAGAACATCCCCCCAGCTGGCTGCAGACCAACTGAGTGTGGAGGGGCATGGGACCACAGGGGTGGGATTTAACAAAGCATCACTCTCAGGTGTCAGATGCAGTACTGGAGGTGAGACAAGCTCACCTGCACCAATGCTCTGAGGGTCTCATTTGGAAACCACAGATAGCCTCACCCCTTCACCAAAACTGAGTGCAAATTATTCTTTTAAATTATTCCCCTCTAGTCTTCTGTGAGAAAAGAAACTGCTTAAACTATTGCAAGGTAACCTTCCAAAAGTCTTTGTAGAATTGGATTTGTTTCCCTTCCCTTAACAATGCATCATTTTCTTGCCCTCCCTTGTTAACCAGGTAAACTAACTGTCTGCCTCCCAGAACAAGCTGGACACCTCTCTCAATACAAGACTGTTGCCTTTTTAAACAGCCAGAAGGAAACTAGTAAGGGCAAGAACACCATTATGCTGAAAAAAAGCACTTCCAAAGAGAGAAGAATAAGGGGGGGACAAGTAAGAATTATAGGCATGTACATTTGTACTTATCTGAAAACATATTTAACTTGACAGATTATGCAATATCCAATTTTCAATCTTTATTTTCTTTCTGAGTATTCAGTATGTTAATCTAATCCACTCACTACCACAAAGAACAGTTTGCCAAATTGTACGTAGTGCAGCTCCACAATCTATTCCAAAACTTTTGAATTTTATCTGAGGATTTACAACTGATAAACAAATGTCTTCTTTATTGTACCAATGCTGGACCACCAGTCATTATGTCAATATGTCAATATGTTTCTTAGGCTTAATCAAGCCAAAACCTGGGGCTTTCTCTGAAATCCATTAGTCAGGAAGCCTTCCTAAAATTGTCATTCTTACCTACTTCCTGTGCTAGAATGTGCTTTACTTTTGCCTCTGCTTTTCAAGTACTGCTCCTCATAAAAATAGAGATTAACAAAGGCTTTTTAAGATGCTTTCATAGTATGAGGAAGACTACACATATGACAACCTGACAGGAATTTAAACCTTCTTCTGGCAAAGCAACACATCACTAACAATCCATATTATCCCAGGACAGATTAAGACAGACAGTTCTATAATACAGTTAATAAATAAAAAAGCCAAAATAACCTAGTATCATTTGAGTGTTGTTGGGATCAGTTTCCGTTTGCAAAGCTCCTATAAGGATATTCACAAGCCTCAGCTTCAAGGACAGGAATGTTACTGGTTTATCATATGCTGAGCTGTCATCATTGCTGAACTTCCCTTCCAGGACAACCTGAAGAAAAAACACTTATTTCAGTATCAATTAAAGATCATGTCAGCAGGGTTTCAAAAGTCAACGTTGACAGCACACATTGCTACTGACACCTTGTAATATGGTCTTACTGTTTCATGTTCACTGGAAGATTTCCAGTGCTAAAGAAAACACCCAATACAACCCACAACCCATCCAAACCCCACTCCCAGGGAAAGAAAAATGGAATGCAGAACACAGTGATACATGTATTACCTCGGACTTTATTGTTCCAAAATGATGAGGGAGAGGCAACAGAGATAGCAAGATGTTAATGGAAGCTCTTCTTAGCTCTGTGGGGTTTACATAGATTTTAAACTTTGAGAGTTCTCTGCAAATCAAAGCATCACACAGTTAATCAGCTTTTCACAAGAATCTGGAGCTGAACATACCTAAATTAACATTAAACATACACCCACCCAGTGGCCTTCAGTAATTTGCAGTGTGCAATGTAGCTGTTTCTAAGACTTAAACACAAGAAGCAGCAGCTCAGATAAAAAATGCTTTTTTTGTCTAAATGCCTAACATCAAAACAAAGCATAGTACCAAGACATAATACATGCACTGAAGAAGGCATGCAGAGACTACTATTAAGTGCCTAACTTAGAAAAAACATTCCAAAATCTATAAAGCTCTGATAAGAGCCTACTCCAATTTCATCAGTCTAAATTACCAACTTTTTCATTTAATGATTCATAAGATAACTTACTTATTGAATACACTGCAACAACAGCCACTAATGAGTATCTTGTGAAAGTTTACTTTTAAATCTATAGCCTTTCAATATATTTTTGACATATTTCAATATATTTTCCTATTCTTAAAGACACTGCTTTGCATCAATAAATATGCAGCTAACAACTCATATTTCATTTTTAAAAAGCACTATTATTGCTTTAAAGAAAATTTCACTAAATCAAACTGAAAACTTGAGCTTACACATGATGATGCTATTATTACCATCAAATACACACACACTGTAGGACTCACACTACAGAATTCCTTTGGTGAAATTGTGCGGGAATGACAAAAGACAGTATCTCTGATAATGCTTATATGGAAATGGCAATTTACCTGTCAGGTAAAATAGTTTCCAGAGCCGAAATGAAGTAGGGAACCACAACATCAATGCCTTTCAGATCACAGCAGAACAGAGGAGGGGAGTTTAGAATTACACTGGCAAGAACCGGGTGGCAAATGAAATCTGCTATCTGCAAACCCTGAATTAAAAGCATGTAAAATCTGACAAAGAAAGATAAGATTTAATTATTTGCACATAAAATCATCAGAATCCCACATGATTCTGCAGCCACTATTTGATCTTGTCTACATAAAACAGAGTAAGTTTCAAAACAGAGCTAGGAAACTATATAAGACTGATATAAGTCTTCCCCTACATTACTTGAGTACAGGCAAGCACACCTGACTAGCTTAATAAACCTTCACAAATGACAGGTATTTCATATGAAAAGCCAGTGCAGCACAGCTTTACTGAAATCTTTGACTCAGACTGGGAACTGAGTAAGCACAGTCAGCTGGTTACCAACACTCTCCACTACTCCCTTCCCATGTAAGGATAGGAGCAAGACCTTAATTCCCCAATATGAGAAAAATAGTGAGAAATCTTGGGGGAGGCAGTGGTCAGGACAACGCACGGGATGTCAGGACAAGACACACTGATCAGCAATTTGAAAAATGAGATCAATTATAACATTATAACCACTCCAAATGAAAAAGCAAGGGCAGAACCCCAGCTGTCCATCATCCTAGAGCAGTTAGCTCCTTTGGCAGCTTCTTGTTAGAGAACATGTATGCCTTCTTAATTGTTTCAAAAGTCTTGCAGACACAGAGAAATCCCACTGACTGGCCAAGAGAAATAGGAACTAACTATGCAAGAACTACTACCACATTCAAGAAATGAAATTGGTCAGTCTTCTGGGAAGTTTTAATGCCATCTGGGACAAATGTACCTGAACAATTTGAGAGAATCACAATTTAAAACTGATTTTCTTCCTCTAGCATGTACTATTTTACATAACAAAAATTTGTGAAAAATAAATATTGTGTCAGGCAAAACTGCTTCATTTTTTCAGAAAAACTTGAACACAGAGGTAGTTCAAACACAACAGTAATAATGGGATATTACTGCATTTCAATACTCAGAGGATGAAAAAATAAAGCAACTACAAAAAAACCAAACCCAATGATGTGGTATTTTACAACAGAAGACTTTTGTGGTCCAATAATATGTAAAAAAGTGCCTGCACACTTATTTTTTATATCTGAACAATATTCAGTGAAACTGAAAAAAACCCCAAAAATACAGGAGGCAAGAAAGTGCCAAATAAAATGTTCCTTCCAGCTGGAAGCACTTTAAGGTACACTCCTTCAACTGAAACTTGAAGTGAAAAGCAGCATCACAAAAAGGAGAAGAAAACAGCGCTGGGCTTAGCCAGGAATCCCACCTCCAGCCTCTGAAGACCAACCTGGTGTTCTTAAACTGGCAACACAGGATTCAGACAGGAAGTGAATGCTATTCACTGGGAATTAGTCTGCATCATAAAGTTACACCAATAAAGCAACTGGAAGATAGGTTAGTACCGAGATAGGTAAGCTGGCAATATTTCCTCCCCAGTCTTCTTGCTACAAAATATCCTACACAGTGTCCCGCATGCCTCTGCCCTTCCTGCTTCATAGTTGTCTGGGAATTCACTTGCATCAAACATGGGGTTGGAAGCCATAGTGTCTGTGGACATTTGGGATCCTTTCCGGCGGAACTCCACGCTAGCCTGCGCCGCTAGAGCTGGGAAGAGAAAAAACAGCGTTTCACTGTGCATGACAGGGTACAGAACAGGCTCATGGGATCCTGGACACAAAGATCAAGTCCAATTGAGTAGTTAACATGAAGCTATTAGTTCAGTGTATTTGAGCCAGTGCCTCTGTTTAGGAAGTATTTGTGGGTGTACCTAACTATTTTCTTCATAAGGACAATAACAACTGACCTTCATATCCTAGAGACTGTCCCAACTTCTTGCTAGGAAGAGAGTGCTTATATCTAATACTAGCTTCCTACCCTCTCTGAAAGGGCAAGCACCTGCCTTACCTGGTTCTCATTCCCACAAAAACTAAATGCCAACTTCCTCTGCTCTCTTAAAAACCAAAAAATTTCTTGCTAGTGCCATTACTATTGACTTCCAAGGAAGTGCTTAGCTTCCAGCTTCGCCAACTCATGTCATGCTGTACTGAACAGCAAGCAGCTTTGATCCAGCCTTGTTGTACAAATATACGTCTAAAACAAATAATAAAATAATTTTAAGGCCCTGCCTAAGAATGGGATTCCACAACCTTCCCTTTCTCCTAATTCGGTCCCTCTCTCCTCACATGATCACTAAAACTGCAAAATAAATTAGACAGCCTCCAGACAGCAGCTAGCATGGGCTGGCTGTCTCCTGTTCCCCATCCTGCAAGAAGCTCCATGACCCTCTCAGAGGGTCCTAACCTGGTTCTGCCCAGCTCTGCACTTCCTCCCCAGGCCACTTCTGCCAGCCCATGCCACTCCAGTCCACATCCTTCTGGTCTCTCTTTCACACATCACCACTTGCTCTGTTGGCTCCATCCTTTTTTCCAGGATAGCTACCAAAACAAAATATATACTGCACTCAATGTGATGACTTTTTCCATTTTTTTTCCCCTCTTCCTCGGACAGCTTTGCTCTAAGACTGCTAACATCTTAAAGGGTGTGTTCTTGATTTTAGCTAAGACTAGATGGATCTCCAAAACTTTTATAAACTACAAAAGCAAACAGCAGACAATGTGTGCTCCTGACATAATCACACCTACGTGTTTCTACCAGCAAAAGAGAATTTCTGTCTCAGCTCTGGGACACTGGGGAACAGCAGGTTCACAGTCAGCCTTGCAATCAAAGGCATGTTAACACTTCAGCAGTTGGAATACCTGATAATTTACAGATAGGGTGCTTTTTTTTGTTTTGTTTTAAAAGAAATGTCTTAATGACAAGTGCCTACTCCTACTTTTTTTCTCAAATTTATCATTTAACCTCCATTTACCTCATAAATTTTCATTGACGTTAAGTAGCAAATAAGTACAAATCTTTATGCATCTTCCCATGAGCCATATTTTGTCCTGAATAAGCTATCCAGCAATATACTGTAGTTGGAAAAAAACACTACATGCACAATGCATACAAATCAAACACTAGGTCTGTAAAAGAAGCTTTAAGTAAAAAAAACATGGTTAGTGCAAAGTCCTGAAATTCATGGCATGATCACAGACTAAAGTACAGAAAAGATGGGACTGATTCAGGCAGATTAATTTGCTTTTGCCAACAATCCTCCCCATTCAAAAACACACACAAAAAAAATTACTTGTCTTTTTCAAGTAAAAGTGCAAAAGCTACAAGAGACAATGAGCATGAATTTACAAATAAAATATGGGATTATGGAAAAAGAAAAGCATGACCGCAATTAAGGAAAAGCTACTGGTTCCTACTTACAAGATTTATAAGAAAGAAGAATTTGGATAAAAGATGCTGCAAGATAATAGAAATAAAATGGAAACAAATCAAAGGACAGCAGTAGTTATAAAATACTTTTAAGATGGTGAAATTGTAATATAAGTTAAGAAGCTTTTAGCTTTTTAAAAAATAGATTAAAAGCTTTATGATACAGCAAGCTTGTTAAACACATAGGAAATTGGCATACAGATCCAAAATTATGGTTTTGAAAGTACCATGCAAAACAATGAACAAAAAAGTTACAAAATACGACTAAAATTTAGAGCTGTTCATATCAACATACACCAGTTCTTTAACAGAGGGTATTAACCCTTCTCAGCTCACAGACCTGTCCCCGTGTCACAGTGCACATGGATCATACACCAGGCTATTCTAAGGCTCCTCTGAACTGCAGGATGTCTTGCAAAGTTACTTACCTGCAATCTCCTCCCAGCAGTACTCCTGCTTCCAAACCAGGAGTTCCCAATGGTAATACAGCTCCCACGTCCCTAAGCCACGCTGCTAACAGCCAGAATATCTGAGCATGCTTCTCCTGACCACCAGCTTCATTAACAATCTTCCAAAGCAGAAATTAAAGGTAGAACACTCCCAGAAACATTAACATCTCAAACCACAACCAGAGAGAGTAAGAACTTCAGCAGCCAGGTACCACCCAGCATCTGGGGAGAGCTGCCTCTGAACAGGCAGGGTCAGACCTGTAAAACCAAGCCCCTCAGCAGCACTCACAAAGACCCCAGACAGGGCTTCTTAGAATTGGCTTCTAGAGCCCCAGAAACATTCTATGGGACATAAATGACAGTAGGGCCAGACAAGGTGAGGGTAACAATGTACCCCAAGGCTTCCCCACAGCCAACAGCTCCTGGACAATAGCAGCAAGCCCCTGAAGTGTCTCCTTCAGCTGCTCTAACATGCAGAGCTGGCATCCTTTAGGTACAAGGACTGAAAATAAGTCCATCAGATTAGAAGATTCAGTTGCTGAAATGCTGGTACAGGGTGCTGGTGAGCCTCTCCCCACTCTCAGAGGCTAAGGACAGTAAGAAGCAGTAGCATGCACCATACAGCCAAGCTTGTCTGAAACACATCCAGCCACTGAACCTGCCTGGTACAAATACAAACCCCACAGGCTCTGTAGACAATTTCTTATGAAGATGTTATCTACCATAGGGATCTATTTAATCCACACTATCAGCTACATAAATGCCACACACCTGTCTAATTCTAACAACAATGCCAGCAGGATCTAGCTGTTTTCAAGCCACCATCTTCCAACAGGCCATTTTTACTCTCTCACCATAACCCAGTGATGTTTATCAGCTGCCCACCATAAAGCTTCACCATTAAAGTCTGTGTGCAGAAACTAAAACCTGATAAGGACACTCAAAGCCCAAAAGCATCATGCTAATGATGGCAAGATCATTGCTCTGCTTCAGAATCCAATGACACAGGACTACCTTGAAGGACAGGGCTCGAAGAACAAAGAGGACAACTGCTTTCCAGGTGATAACCTCCACTAGCAGCCAAGGGTATACAGGTAATTTCCACCTAATCTTGAGAGAGACTAATTCTCTCTTCCCAAAGAGAAAAAAACAGAACAACCACAAATGTGGAATACCAACAGTTTTCCAATCAAGAGGTGGTACAAGAAGTTCATCCATGAGATGACAAAACTGAAAGTCTGAGGCAGCAGTTAACCTGACAAAATCAGGAGAGCTGAGGCTCAAGGGACCTCTCAAGACAGTCAGCCCTTCCCTGCAAAGCAGGGTCAAGTAAAGCAAGTTCAGTTACCCTTCTATCTATTTAGACAGTTTTTCATCTCAAGACTTACAAAAAGCTTGACATTTTTTCCACCCATCATTTTTCATTACTTTCTTTCTGGAGGTTAAAGAGTTCCAGTGGTAAAACATGAGATCCTGGGACAAGGAAAAAAGGAAGGGTAGAGGGATACTCATTCCCATCAGCCTTGATTAAGTGCTCTTTATTTCTTAGAGCTCATCAAAAAGGTGAGCTGTAAGATCAGACAAGGACAATGTGTTTGGCCATGTATGTCAGCAGAATTTGTTTGAAAGAACAAAACTAAATTCTGAACTAGAGCTGAGACCACAGTTCATACTCAAGGGCCCCTGATAGGCACTGCACTGAGCTCATCAATCTCTCTTTAGTAATCACATCATAGGGATTCTCACTGAGCCTGACACATGACAGAAGAGGAGAGAACCACACACTAGAAAACACAGCACTCCAAAAGTGTCCCAGGGCACAGGGGTCCCTACAGGACCAAGGAGCAAGTTGTAATACTTTTGTGAAGTGGTTCCTCAGTCCTCCAGCCAGCAGTGAAACAAAGAAGCCATTATCAGACAGCCAAAAGAGAAGGAATTCTTAACTGTATGGCATTGAAACAAAGCAAATATTAGGAGGATTTAAAGCTGCTGAGATCTTACACAGCTACAGTTCCAGACCTAAAGAAAAGTAGTGTGTGTGGGCCAGTGGAAGACAATACTACATGGCAAAGCTGATTAAGTGGAGACACTTCCCAATCAAAACTCTCAAAGCACTCATAAATATAACGGTGCTTCTTGAAGCTAATGCTAGGATTATCAACAGCAGTGTCAGACAGAATATACCAGCCAGTGGCTTAAGTATTATGGCTACGAAGGATAGCAGATGGACCAAGACATACAGGAATAGCCAAACTGCAGCTGTGAAGCACCAGATTTCTTTTTCACATCTTTCCTAAGGGTAGGGACTAACCACAGCTTCTCTGCTGGCCCTTCTCCTTCAAGCCATATCTTGGGCAACAGGAGCAGCTGGATGGGCACAGTGTGCAGATCTGATTGTTACTTCTGTGATGGGGGACCCTAATACAGACCCTTCCTGGCCTACCTCATCAGCCAGCATAGCACCTCCTGCCTTATGCTCTTCAAGCAGGAAAAGGTTCCACTTGGAGGCATCAAGCATCACAGGTCAGACTCCCAGAATAAAAACGTTATGATTTGGATTTAAAACTCATACAAAAGACACTGATGCTTCAAGTCAACAGAAACTCCAGGGGTCTGGCCCTTTGCACATATTGCTCATTTTCCCATCTTAAGCATAGGCTGAGCAAAAGGATAAATCAGGCAATGAGAGTTAGGGGCCTGTCTACAGAAGCAGGGGTCCATACTCAGCTCTCCCTCCTTCAGCCAGCCCACCTTGGCACTAGTGCGACCAGTGACCTTACACAGACTCTTTAATTCCCATAAGTTAATTCTGTCTTCCAAATTGCTAAAAAAGGGGGACAGATAAGCTCAGATAACCACTGCTGCCAATACA
Source organism: Sialia sialis (assembly GCA_009812075.1). Classification (NCBI taxonomy): domain Eukaryota; kingdom Metazoa; phylum Chordata; class Aves; order Passeriformes; family Turdidae; genus Sialia; species Sialia sialis. Next base: position 761,239 of record VRYO01000532.1, read on the forward strand.
CAGCAGATCATACGATGTGCAAAGCCTGGTCTCACTACAGACAGCTTGGGAGAGCACAGGGGAAGAACAGAATTAACTCCATTCCAAACAGCTGTCTCTAGCTTTCAGAAAGCAGGTAAATATCCTTGTAAGGCTAGTAACAAACAACTTTCTGATTGCTGTTGGGTGATTGAAGACATTGCATGTATGAACAGAAGGTCCTGGAACCCCTTCAAAGAAATGAAGCCTTTTGATTTTGGATGACTCTGTACTTCTGCCAGCATAACACCTCTGTTTGCAGCTGATGCTTTTGCATAAGCAGTATCTCAGCTGACACCCTTACTTTACAGGTTAAACACTTCATTAAAATCACTCAAGAAGCGGGTTATGTCAAAATTAAAATGATCTAATCAATCTGAAAAGCACTAAATGCAGTAATACATTAAATGCATATGTAATCGAACACACCCTCAAAGGATGCCTTATTCCTTCATAAGCTCAGCTGTTTCTCTAGTCATGAGTCACAGGCCTTTTACAAAGAGATTCCAAATTTCTACCACAGAAACACAAAAAGGGCACTTTCAAAAACAATGTGCTACATACCTAAAAACACCTTTAGAAGATCTCAAATCCTAAGCTTTCCACAGCCATTTGTCACAATAAACAAGGAAGATCACCAGTTAAACTGCTGCTGTCAAGTCCCACTATACATCCAACTTGCCACAACAAATGTCTTTTCCCTATTCTTCTTAGGCCAGTGAGTTACTGACAATTGATTGATAGATCTCTTGAAAAAGTTAAGACATTCAAAATACACAAAGAACAGGAAAAATGCAAGGAGTGAGAAAGTTCATTCCTTGCTGAATATTATCAGCAAAAGTAAAATGAGAATCAAAAAAGCCTCTCTGAGCAGAGCACTAATTCTGCCATGATATCTCAAAACATCTAACCTCTGCAGCTGAACAAACAACAGGAGACAAAATAAGTTTGGCAGTTAAGGGTTGAAGACAAGGAAAATATTTAGTCATTAAGGGAAACACACAGCAACCATAACTGATAGGCAGCAACTTCACTAGCTGTTTAAGGGCTCTTTTTTCCATAACACTCTACAAAACCAAGAAGTACCACTTTGTGCACTATGTGGAGAGATGTAGGACAATTTTTCAAATATTAAAGAGTCAATATAAATAGCTGCTATTAATCATAGATACTCAAGCAGATTTCAAGCAAGTGGACTCCTACCATATCCCCAGTATCATAATATACATTGTTAGAGCAAGGGAGTATTTAATAGCAAAAAGTGGGCTTTTTTTAAAACTTCAAAATCCCCAAACAGCTGCTCAGCTAATAGCAGATGCTGGCTCAACTCAAGGGATTAACTACAACACAGTCCCTCAGACTTTACTTTTTGTGGATTATGCATGTGTTAATCTTGCAGGTAGGAAATGTCAATAAAACAAGTAAAAAAGTGTACATATATTTTTTGTAGTATTTACCAGTCATGCTGCTGTCTCTGTTTATTCCATTATGAAGTTTACAGTGAACAAATGCTGCATCAAATAACCATGATCCAAAGAGGTTCAAGATGCTGTTGACCTTTGGCCTGCGAGGAGCTGGAAGGGGCCGAGGCTCAGAGCTCGTCTGGTTTGGGCTAGAGAGTGGAGAAGTAGAGGAGGGTTGGTGCTGCACTTTGGAAGCATGTGCAGTAGTTACCTGTTTGAACAGAAGAACACATCAGCTCCTAGAATCAAGGAAATTATTCTCTAACTGAGGAAATGATCCAAAGGGTCAGCTACTCAAATACAGAGTATGAAATCTTACAGTGCTGGTCTTCATGGTCACTTTGTTCACAGTCACTGCCCGATGCCTGCGGTTGTGGGGTGGAGTGGTGTTGGTAGCAGTGCTCTGGGGCATGCTCAGCCTGTTCACTGGCGTGGGTGGGGCGCTGTCTGACCGGGGTCGGGAGATGCCTGTAAGGCCAGGAATAAAGCAGGCTTTCAGCAAGAATTCCATGGGCTCACAGAGCAGGCTGTTAGTAAGCATAGGAGCCTTTGATCAATAGACATGGTTCCCCCTGTTCCCCAAAACAGCAGTAGCAACAAAAACACCTCTCCCTATTTTACTAGTAGAAATAAATGCATAAGCAAATGAAAACAGTAATTACATCGGATAAGCAATTGATTAAAAAGCATCAGAGGACCCCACACCTTAAGGGTCTGGGAAATGGCAGATAGGAGGAGGCAGTCTAGAAGCAGGCAGAGGGAGAAGAGCAAAGTTCACTTGCCAAAGACAATTTAACAGCAACTTCTGCCAAAATTCAGATGCCGCTACCTTTGTCTCTTTTCCAGTCGTAAATCCCACACCTTTTTCTGAGACATCTCTAAGATATCTGGCCCTTAAAGGCACCTTAGCTCACTAAATTAAGATGAAACCCATCCACCACACAGTTTTCTGCTCGGTTTGAGCTGAATCAGCTGCTGAATAGTCAAATATTAAGGCAGAGTAAGAAAGCAGAACATGCCATAATTTCTGGCAGCAGCAGGACATTAGACCAGCTTTTATCCCAGCTTCAAGGAAATTCATGGTGTACAGAGCTTTTCCCCATCAGAATCAGAAGCAACTCAACATCTGCAAAACTTCAAGAGACAAACACTACTTCTGCCCATTTTAATGAATTCCAACACCCTCACACCCCATTTGAAAAATAAAGTGGGAAACTGCAGTGTGCTTGAGAATTTGAAATTTTTTTTTTGACAGTGTTAATTAAAGCATCCAATACTTACATAACTACATAACACATTACAGAACAACTTGCTCCTGCTAAATCATCAGTGTTACACCCCAGGCAGAGTATGCAATATGAAAACTATTGTTTCAGTATATTTGGCTGGAAAAGAGGACACAGTATTTTGCAGGTACCAGGGAGAGCAAGATAAAGCCCAATATTTTAGCACTTGCCACAGAAGGTAAGGAACTCTCCCATCAGCCTTCAATGAAGAGCTTTCTGCAGCTCTCAAGCCTGCCTGAGAACACTCTCCCAATCCATACCAAAAGCCTGAATCTAATTTCACTAAGAAATCTCCTATGCCCCAGTGCATTGTAGTCTCTGTCTCTGCCCTCCAGAGCTCTCCACTCTGGGTGCTTTATCTTGTTATAAGATCTTCAGAAGTATTAAGTGTCAGATTAGTAACACCACAGAACAATTTGGGTTCAAAGGGACCTTAAAGACCCTTCATTCCATCCCCAGCCATGGGAGGGACACCTTCCACTAGACCACATTCTTCCAAGTCCAGTCCAACCTGCCCTTGTACACTTCAAGGGATACAGGGGCAGTCACAGCTCCTCTGGGCCAGGGCAACCTGTGCAAGGGCCTCACCAACCTTCACAGGGAAGAATTTCTTCCCAACATCCAGTCTAACCCTTCCCTCAGTGCCCCTAGAGCCTGCTCTTCTCCAAGCTGCTGGTCTCATTCCATTGGCTGGTTTTTTTCTAATACTGTTTACATATGCACTTGAGTCTCCTGCAACCTCACACGAGCTCATACGTATGGCAGATGACATTTGTTTGTGCACATTTAACAGAAAAGCAGCTGGAGACAGGCAGCTCTTACCTGTTTACAATAGCATGTATTCCCTGATGAATTTGCAGTAAGTCTGAAGCATACTATGCATAATGCTTTAAATTTCAGAAATTCCATCCATTACTTATAACTGACCAGCCAGAGTTACTCAGTTACCAGCAGACACAAAGAAACACTGCTTTCCTAATCAGCAATAGTAGCCACCCACTAACAGTAAGGGGAACTCTCACAAAGATCTGAAGATGACAGTCCAAACTCAACACCTTATAAAACAGGCACAACAGCAGTTACCACAAAGATTAGAAACACAGTGGTGAGTGCTAAAGCACAGCACTTGCATTGGTGATTAGAAGGAAAGTGAAAAGAAGCCTTGTTTGGGAAAGAGATCGCTGGTTTTATTTTATATTTCTGATTTATTTATTTTACATTTGAAACTAAGGCCATCTACAACTTCACGCATTCAAATGTTACTGCTGTGTATGCAGATTTTTTTTAGATGTGATCAGACATCTCCTCATCAACTCCAGGATATATTTGCAAATGATAAATCGTTATTAATGTATTTATGAGAAAACAGATTTAAAGGTAATAAAATAATTATGAAGTTAATATTCCTAGTTATCCATGGGTAAGACAAAAAGCATTACCTAGGAATGCATCCACTAAACAGCTGATTCCACGCATGGCACGAAAGAATATTTGAGGCAGATGTTTAAGGCAGGGGTACTGATTCAGTTCTTGAGTCATCCCACTCACATTCAGAAACTGCTCCTGAAATTTGGGGGTAGAGCTAATAATGGCTGGGTTACTCAAATCCACAGGATTACTGCACATAAAAAGACCAAAATACATGTCAGTCAATTTTAGAACAGTTGTTAAGATCTTAAAAACACCTAAAGATGCAGAATTTTAAGGGATTTAAATAACCAGCATCCAATATCAATACATTTTAGCTGTTACTCCATCATAGGAAGGCAGTTTTCATTTCCTGGCTTGGCAGTATATAACTGTCTTCATTTCAAACATTACCCAAAGACACTGAACAATTTCAGTAAAACAAAACAAACCAGAGCACACACTTGCTGGACTAATTATTGCAGTAATATTAATTACTTATGATTTCTTTTAAACTCTTAAAAATTGCTTATTTTGTTAAAGTTATTCTAGAAAAGTAAGCAACCAATTAAATATTGTCAGCGACAAGAAGGGGAGTAGATTGTAAAAGTTTGAGCCATTTTTCCTGACCGACTCAAACCCTGAAACAGCGCATTTGCAAACCCCAAATTTGAACAACAGAGTACCTGGGACATTAGTACTCCAAATTAGGAAAGAAGGTTTTTTAGTTAGCTAAGAAGTAAATTTTAAACAGTCTAAATGTTTATCTAGTTTTAATTATTTAATAGTATTTTGTATCAATTGTTTAATATTCTGGCCACTGAGAGAATTAATGTAACGGCATGGCCAAAAGTCTTTAAAACAAAACACAGCATTTTGCTCACCTGTGCATTTAAGAAAGATTAACACGTATGGCAAAACTACCTGTACAGACTTCTTCATAAAAATAAATACATAAACACCCATTTAAAAAGAAATTGTAGGCTAAATTTAACCTGGAGCATAAATGGAAGTCGTATGCATCTCTCAGAACTATTGTTCAGCTTTTCCTGTTTGTTATCTCAGAGAAAGAAAATTCTATTGAACTCTTGTTTTTCAGATCCTCCAAAACGCCAAAAGGCTAAAACAGTTTTTAATTAACTGAACCAGTTTACATTTTTAAAGAGTCAGAGTTCAAAGTTGAACAACATGACTTGCAGCCTGCCCTGAGCTGCTGCATGGCACTGGTACAACAAGTCTTTCATTTTATTCTATTTAGGAGCTTCATCTTGGCAATCTCCAGAGAAATGTTTCATTTGTCATGCAAATGTATAGAGCTGATGCAAGAACAGGAACAATGGATGGATGTAATTACAATACCTCAGCATATGTAAAAAGCGAAACCACGTTTGTGCAACGCACTCATTATCCATTTCAAGAGGAATCAGACCAGCATCTTCATCAGGAATTTTGAATGGAGGAAATGAAGGTCCATACGTAAAACGCAGCAACCTAGAAAGCAAATCAGACAGACGTGTCCTTCAGCTCACACTCCAAAATTTAACAGTGCCTTTGAGCCCCAGAGGTATCAGCAGCTCACAGGTGAGTCCACAGGAAACAATGCAACATCCCAAGTTTTCCTAGAGAGCCCCATTTTATACAATCACTCAGCACTCTTACAGCCTGGAGCCTGCCTAAAGCTCCAGCCCTCCCAAAGAGTTTTTAGGACACAAGACCCCTGAGCAGCTTTCCCATCACTTAGCCAGAGGGGTCACCACTTATCACAGCCACATGCACATCTGACAGGATGCTACATGTGAAAGAAGAGGGAATTTTTTTTTTCTTTACAAAAATAAGGAATTCAAGCACTTATTCTCATGGCTCTTTAGCTCAAGCTTTCAATTACACTAACAAATCATATTAGGTTGCAGTTCTAAATTCCAGTTCCTGATTGATGACCTACAATTGTACCCCAGCACCCTGAGCAGACTCACTGCTGACTTATAAGCAGCATCACAGGACTTGCTATCTGCAGTTTAGTGAGTTCTTCTAAACTGATGCACCACATCTGCCATAGGCTGGGACCTACAGACCAGCAAAGAGCAAACCAGTGACCCAACACCATGAGGACAGTGCTTGGACAAACAGAGATCTTTCCCTAGAAAGGCTGTAACTACCTGAAGAGTCACCAGTGATCTTCACTGAGCTCTTGCTGTCTAATTGACCCCTGCTTCATATCCAGCTTTACCAAATTACAGTTCTCGTTCCCTGATCAACATAATCTTGATGTTTTCGAAAGGAACAGAAGAGATCTGCATTGCACCTTCTCAATATCCCAGCAATCCTAGAAATCAGTTTGTCAGGAAATGTCCCATATGTCCTAACTAATTTATAAAGCCATACAGTTTCATAGAGATAAAGTCAATACAACTAGGAGAGGAGGAGGAGAAAAGTAGTCTGTGGCTCACTCCTAAACCAAAAGCAAAACAGGCTGAATTTCCATCTTCCACTTCTCCCAGCAGTAGGCACCACAGTAAACTGCAGACAACTATCAAGTGTCTCAAATTACAGTCTATTTACAGTACCTAACCTGGACATAAAAGTAAGAGAGCTTTAGGACATGAGGTCTTCTCCAGATGCAAGAATGATGAGGAATCCATTCAGTGCAGGAGCTGATGGTGCAGCTGCAGATTGAGCTCAAACAGCTGACCCTGTGCATAACAAAGACCCCTGGAACTGTGGCCCAGCCAGGTGCTCAGATACTGAGTTGAGGACTAGGGAGGAAGAGGCAAGACTTGCATGAACTTGGACCCGGAGGGGATAAAAGCCCAGGAGTCTTTTGTTGGGGTTGTTCCTTGGAGGCACCAGCTCAAGCTGTTTCTGTGTTTCTGTGCCAGGAATAAAGGGCTTTATGGAACAGGACATCTGAGACTCCCATGTGAAACCTGGGGTGGAATTGGTGAGGAAAGCCAGTCTGCCTGTGAGAATGGGGAGTGCAGGGAGTCAAGCAGGGCACTCCTTGGCTCACTGGAGCTGCTGCTGCAAAGGAGCTTCAGACGCTGGTGGTGGAAGAGTGACTGCCACAGAGTCTTGGGAATGGTCAGACTGGGAAGTTTCTTTAACACCAGAAATACACCAGCAAATGCTCTCCAGCCCTGTGTCCACCTACATTTAGTGCCCAGAGGCATGACCCATTTTAGATGGGGTAAAAGTAGTTTCTATTCGTATGGCAACACAATTAAGACTCCAGTTTCATCCTGCTAAAAATCATAGCCAAGGACACAAATTAACACTGCATATGTGTACAGATTTCCAGATACAGTTTTCCATATGGTTTTGATTTGAAACATTTACTCTCAGCTTATTGCTAATAACCCTATTCACAGAACTATTTACTAAAACATTTTAATAATTTGAAGCTGGAGCTTCATTGAAATATTAAAAATGCAGCATAAAGTACCACAGAACTTAAAACCAGCTTCAGAGAAGCCCAGCTTTCCATGTATCAGGCATAAACCAACATTACTGAACACAGACTAAAACATTCCAGAAACCATGCAGACTCCTGTGCACCAACAGAACCAAGACAGTTAGTCAACAGTGGGAGAGAAAGTGTAGCCACAGTGTGTGCTGCAGAACACCAACACATGTTTTGAGACAGAGTTGTTCTTTTCAGATCAGTGAATCATAAAGTATTTTCCGTTATGTAATGCTACATCTAACAAGCTAAAAATAGCTAAAGAAATAGTGTGGGAACTACACAGAACTCATATTGCAGCTTTATTTCCAAGGGGTTCAACAAATAGCTGCATAACCTGGAAAAATCTATCCACACTTCCCATTTTGACAGGTAATTCAAAGCAAAAGTTTTCAAAGTTATAATAAACCCTTGCAGAAAAATACACTATTGAATATTTCACAATGCAGCAATTTTAATACATCTTTGAACTTCCACAGAAGTAAGCAGACCCTCTTACAAGCAATTATTTCAGTTCCTTCCTCCAAGAGTGGGACATTTGTCCCACAAACACTTCAGACCAAAAATACCTCAATATGAAAGGTACTGAGACTCTCCTCACTGTTCAGAACCTTCTACTACAGCTGAAACTCTCCTACAACCCCCAGATGTGAGTGTTCCTTGAGTCAGTTTGCAAGTGACACTAAGGTGGGCAGGAGCTGACCTGCTGAAGGATCGATCCCTAGAGGGATTTGGGCAGGCTGGATCAAGGGGCTGAAGCCACTCCACGAGATTCAACAAGACAAAGCAATGGGTCTTGTCCTTGGGTCACAACAACCCCAGTGCTACAGACTGAGGGCAGAGTGGCTGGAAAGCACCCAGCAGGAAAGGCCCTGGGGGTACTGACCAACAGCAGCTAAACAAGAGCCTGGTGTGCCCAGGTGGGGAAGAGGCCAAGGGCACCTGGCCTGTACCAGCCCTGGTGTAGCTGCAGGACCAGGGCAGTGACTGTCCCCTGTGCTGAGCACTGCTGAGGCACCTCCAATCCTGGGGACAGTTTTTGGCCACTCATGGCAAGAAAGGCACTGAGGGGCTGGAGTGCATCCAGAGAAGGGAATGGGGCTGGGGAAGGGGCTGGAGCAGCAGGAGCAGCTGAGAGAGCTGGAGGGCTCAGCCTGGAGAAAAGGATACTCAGCAGACTGCCTCATTCTCTACAACTGCATGAAACAAGGTTGGAGCCACCAGAGGGTTGGCCTCTTCCCCCAAACAACAACACACAGGACATGGGGAAATGGCCTAAAGTTGTGCCAGGGGACATTTAGATTGGATGGAAAAGGCACTGGCATGGGCTACCCAGGGCACTGGTGGAGTCACTAAAGGGTATTAAAAGAGCTGTGGATGTGGAACTTGGGAACATGGGTTAGTAGTGGGCTTGGCAGTGCTGGGGGCATGGTTGGATTTGATGATCTTAGAGGTCTTTTCCAATCCAAACAATTCTACAATAAATGATCCTCACTGTTCCCATACCCAGCAAGATACAGTACAACTCTTCTCCTCTACTCTCTAGAGCAGAGAGCGTGTAGTCTGCCTCTCACCTATCACATCCTGACTGCCAGGGCACAAGTGCCAGGCAGCTGTAACAGCTTCAGCTTCACAGGGTCCAAGCTGAGTCGAAGAGTCCCCTCAAACCCAGCAGCATGAACACTAACAAGCAGCTAATAATTCTGGTGGTGACACACACATAATGGTATACTAATATTCTTGAGTCATCCCTCAGGGCATATGGTGAAGAGTCACAATGATGGAGATTAATACACATACATTCTGCAAGTGCTAAATATCACAAGGGTGCTAAGCTCACATAAGGACAGAATCCAACTGAGATCTTCCTGCAGAACAAAGGAATACACACAGAGTCCAAGGACACACCAACATCTCTCACTTTATATTGCTTATTCACCTTTGGATTGCTGCACATTCCACAAATAAGCAACTCCAAAACGTGTATAACCATGATTATCCCCACACATGCATTTATTTCCATGGGATTTCTCCTACCTGGAAGTAAGGGCACAAATGACCTTGCTCCACTGCTCAACTACTGCAGGATGATGTCTCCAGTTAGCCACCATCTCTTTGGCAGTTTTCCAGTAAGGAGGTGTTGGAAAGCAGCGCGTACAAGCGAGTAACCACACCTCAAACAGCACACCAATTAATTTCTCGGCCAGATTCTCAGCAATGCCACCTTACAACAGAAACCAAGCACACCTTCAGTTAGTGTTCCATCTATAAGTAACTTAAAATATCTCCCCAAAGACATTTTGATTAAACTGCAAAAAGTTTAATCCCTTTTATTTTTTTCATAGTTTTTAAGAGTGATCCTTGATTGCTTTCTATAACCAATTAGCCTTTTTACAAGACCAAGTACAACAGATAAAGCCCAGCCACATGTGTGCAATAAGGGATAGCAGGAATCCACCAATCTTAGGTAGTCTTCTATAGCACTGTGTTGAAACTGACTTTTTTTTTTAATAGGTAAAACTGACACTTATATTTTGTACTAGGCAGGCTGAACAGCAAAACAAAGGGGTTTCAGTGAAACAAACAGGGAACAACATTGTCTGAAACTGTTCATACCAAACTGTTCCTGTATAGTCATCCTCCTGCAAAACTACTTTCAGAAAAACTCAGCTCCAAATCATTGTCTTTCCTGGCAATGCTTTATTTTGGAGTAATAGGGCAGAATTAGGAGTGAGCTATTGTACTTTAGTAACTCCTAAGAGCTTCTAATGGGTTCTCCATCCTGCTGGCAGCTAAATGCCAAGAAGAGCCAGAAGTTTTTTCAGTAACTGAACCAAATGGAAGATGAACATGAACCTTGCACAGTTGGAGCTGCTAGAAGAGTGTCATTGATCTGAAGAAGAAATAATAACAAAACCTCCCAGGTTTCTCTTGCCATAATTGTCGACTCATGCGCCAACTTCTGGACAGCTTTCAAAACCTGCAAGCACAGCCTGATCTGACTGGATCCTGGGTCTGGCCTGCAAGAGAAGAAAACAGTGCTCGAGAAACAGAACTATAAAGTGATGCATTCAGTAACATGAACTTTCAGCAGTTACAAAAGGAAACAAGTATTACTGAGCAAGAACATGAGCCAATATGCTTTTGTGCACCTGAACTCTGTCTCTAGGAATCCTAATCTGCCTTAATGAGCACAAGATGTACCATAACACTCCTCTCCACGTGAGGCTCAATACATACTGCAGACACCAGAGCAAGCACAGCCTATCATCTCAGATTTATCCTGGGCCAAACAATGCAGTTGAGACATCATAAATTATTACATACATAATTCAGAAGTGGCAAAACAAGGAGAACATGTTAAACTAATTTAATTTTTTCCTTAAATGCTTCTTAAATTCTTAATTTTCCTATTGTTTCAAAAACAACTCTTATCCCTTCTTCCTTTAGTCTGATGTTCCTAAATAATTAACCCCTTATAGATTTTCTGTAAGCAGTTAGGAACAAGGAAGGAAGAAAGGAAACAGTTTCATGTCTTCTAGGTTTTTCCTGTAGTAATAATCACATCCACACTGGCACTGCTGAGTCACTCAACACAAAGTTGTCCAGAAGCAGGAGAAAGCAGCATCACCACTTCCCATCAGTTAGTCTGGACAAGGCAGAACAAGTACAAAAAAACACCATGACACATTCTGGACACTGAGGACACTGGCAAAAAACCTGAGGAAGCCTAAATTTTGAAGGGTGAAAGAGGAGATTACAAATTAGACTCTGCAGCATATGTAGGCATGTTTCAACCTGTGCATCATTTAATCATCCTCCTACTAGCACTGAAGGGATGACAAAAAAAAAAAAAGGTATTACCAGATTCCTACCAAACATTTTCAGTGTGGTGTAACCCACAAGTCACGTCACATAGAAAGCACCTCAAGAATGTACTGGTCCACTAAATACTATCATCTTTTATCTTGATAGCATAAATATTGTATTACAGTACTAGAAGAAAGATTACAAAGAGCAAGTTAATGCCTATTGCAAAACTGCACACTACTAGCCATAGTTCAGGACCTCAGTGGGTTGCTTGATGCTTGTGCTGGATCACAACCCAGAGTCTCCCTGCAGAACAACAAACTTTGGGACAAGTGACCCTGCCTTGCTTACAGCACTGTTGTTTGCCTGAGCAACAACAGAGTGGATTGTTTCAATTGAAAGATATCCTTAATTTATATAGGCTTGAAGCTTCCAAAGCTGCTTCAAGACTTGTTTTCCTAATCATTTAGATAAACTGTAAAAAAAAACCCAGGGTTTATATGCAAGCTAATGGAATATTTCTGCATAAATCTTGTAAAGGCAACTCAAAGATTCCTGTCCATCTATGACTTCCTGTTGCCCGCAAGTTGACCCAGTGGCAAGCTCTGCTAGCAGTATTTCTAGACTTCTAGATGTCTAGATTTCTACAGACTGTGGCCTTTTGGCCATACTCCCTCAGAAATGATTTCCCATGATTTCATATGAGAGCATATGAAATTATTACAAAAGAAGTACTTTGGCAGTCACATGTTCTATGGTCTCTCAAGCAATTCCAGACATTTCTGTTGCAGAGGACTCTGATATGTGTACCTCACTCTCCTGGAGAGGCAATACAGGGGAAGAGAGTTCTCATATTTCCTTCCAACAGCGTTTGTGACACTGAAACTTTATCTAACAGCAGTAACAACCACTACTAATTAAGTCATCTTCAAGACCTCTTGGATATTCTAGGGTTGCCAGAAATGGAAAGCTTGAAGGTTGCCTTGGGACTAATCAAATATGTCAACAAAGTGTTTCTTCAGGGTAGACACCCAGTGCAGGAGGGAAGGAGGCAAACATCCTCTCTCCCATCACTGCAGCAGACATAGAAAAAGTAACTTGAGTCACCCAGCCCTCACAGTTTAATTTTTCAGCACCACACTATTTCAAGGACTGTGCACGTAAACGTTTGATTCAGCTGAGCACTCAGACTAGAATCATCTATATGCACCTGCTCTGAGTGTACACAGGCTCCTGAGACGCCATTTACACTGAAGTGCCCTCTTCAGGCTGCTGCACTTCACACCTTACCTATACATCACTGTCTGAGTCTGAAGCCTCCACAACTCTAGCCCACCACCTCAAAGGCAGCCAAACCAACAGCTACACAGTTTCCAGAGAACCAGGATGAGGAAGAAAGTTATTTTAATCACAACTCTGCACAGGACATAGGTCTATAATAAAGTCTTAGTATCTACAACACAAGAACCAATTTTTCCAGAAGACAGTTCAATACAGGTTGCTGTAACAGCTCCTGGCTAAGTACTCTACATGAGCCCATCAGCAACCTGCATCAATTGGGTAAAGCCAGAAATCATTCTCCTCTTCCCCACCACAGACACCTAAATCTGAATCTTTGCTTTTAATCAAGGCAGGTGCATATAACTCAGTTCTGCATTTCATTTGCAGTATAGAAATTTCACCTGTTGCTGGTGTGAATTCCAAACACAGCTCCCTGGAGGGCAAAACTTAAAAAGAGAGTAGGGACTAGAACATCAAATGTTGACAGGAGCAGCCATGAAAAATCAGGGTTTAAGATATATCTCAGAGGCTCTTGAAAGAAAAACTATAGAACAGCTATACTACAGGGACAACATTTAAAATAATGATTTTTCAGCTCTACCTGTCTCTAGGTGTTAATTATTTCATTCAACAGCTATCATGTGTAGTCTACCAGCCTACATCAAGGTTCAACTGTGATTTTGGGAGAGAAGGGTGAAGTGGAAGCTTGTGCCAACAGCATGCAAGAAGCTGTACTACTGAACTGCCTGCTACTAGGGCCTCCCATGTGAGAGCAAGCAAGGGATCACAGAAACAACTATTTAATGGACTGATGAAGAATTCCTTCTCTGCTGTGCCAAAGGAGAGCAGACTGTATTCTGCACTTATTAAAGCTTAGAGATAACTTCCTGCTGCAGTGTAACCCAGAAGCTTGCTTTCCTCAGAATTGTGTCATTGCTTTGACCATCCTTTAATGGGAATTAAAATGCATTTTCACTCTAAGAGCAACAGCAGCTAAGAGAGGGTAGTAGATTTCAAAGCAATCAAACAGCAAAGAACTCCTCTGAATTTGCACGTTATTATTCAAAGTCCTTTATAAACAACACCTTTAGTAAAGTGACCCAAGTGAAGCTGAGCACTTTGAAGACCACTTGTAGTGATATATGCTTAATACTGATAAAAGTAGATGATCTGATACTTACAGACATATACTAAACAATGATCTGAAGTTAAGTACCTTCACAGAGGGCACTATTATTTAATCTTACTTGTCCAGTACATATGTCCAACAACAGATAAGGTAACGATGTTTGTACAGTCAGACAACATAGCTGTGTACAGGACCTAGAAATGTGTCTATCTCAACATCGACATCCAAGCATGTCAGGCAGCAAGCACTCTGCCACAGGGTTCTTTCAAAACAACCAGTGAAGGACAGTCAGCATAACCATGCGCATTTAACAGGCAGCAATATGCAGGCACAGAGAAGCATGATCCTTCAGTACATCACAAACCTGGTCAAATCTTGACTAACAAGGGCTAGGACTGCTATGGTGGTCTTAGTTTATCTCAGTTTTACACAAAGAAAAGCACATGGTTACACAGTGATGCTCTTCTGCTTTTCCCCTTACCCTCCAGTCATCCAATAGAGATGTATCTTGAAGCTCTTGGGACATTCAAGTATATGAACCATCTGTGATTCTAATTACCTAACCACAGCAGCAAGAACTTAATTTGCTACTGCAAAGCAAAGAAGATACTCGGAGAAACACTTTCCTCCTAAGCTTGCAGCAAGTGCAGTCTTATTTTACTCAAGAGCCTCCATGACTCAGGAGTCCTCTGAAAGGTTACCTGCTGAACTAGTAGCTGGAATCCTTAACACTCACCTTGGTACAAAGAGATTTTGGAGATGTTTGAGAATGCTTTGAACATAAAGGTTTGGTTCCTTAATAACAGGTAAAGGAATAGAGTCCTTAGGTAACACAAGAGCCATAATCCAATCTGTATACACATCCACACAGTATTTCACAGTATCACCGTCCAAAGGGAGGGTCAGTCCATAGCAAACCACCTCCATAGTCCATTTTACCTAACAAACACAAAAAATTATTAAAAAATACATATTTGTAAAGTATTTGTAAATATTTGTAGGTAAGTACTGCTCGGAGGACATTAGTTCTAACTCAAAAAAATACCAAACAAACAAAACAACAATAACAACAACAAAAACCACCCAAAAAGCCCCCCAAAAATAAAAACAGTAGTTATGTTGTATGGACAATTCTGTTTAAGATATCCTGCAAGAAAACACCAAACCATTAACTCCTATAGCACGTTATTATGAGGAATATAAATAAACGGCAAATCACTCTCTAAATCCTGACTCAAATCTAAACTGTAGAGAGAACTCTTCAGAACACACAAAAGCTGCTAGTTAAAGATTTTCAAATTCTAATAAATACTTGTACTATACAAACAATTTTTTTCTGTTGCTTCAACACTGAAGGTAATTAGAAAGGCTTTGTGTTACATGCTAACTTTCTGGGGTTTGTTTTGAGTTTTTTTTGGTTGGTTTTCTTTAGCCTGAATTTATTGGTACAGTAGCTCAGACAAACATTTACTATTAAATCATTAAGTGCACTGTCGCTATGATCTAGATGTTAATAAAAACCCTATGGAGATTACTAAAGTAAAAATGTAACACATTTCATAAAACTTGGGACAATAAAGAGACAAATAAAAGAGGCTATAGAAAACCATTAAACTGTCATTCTGCCATGGAGGAAACTATCATCTCCAAGGAAAAGCACTTACTTCTTTGTCTGTTTTTAGTAAACTTTCACTTCCAACAGATGATGTAATTAAAGCTTGTCCAAGAGGACGCACCACTGCATTTGCCACTTCTCTCCCCACATTCTCAGGATAGCTGTGAAGTACACTGGTATTCCCCTGATCATTTTGAATGACAAGATGCAAGGATCTCCACTCTGAGTACATAGTGCCTCTGTGCTACAATCCAAACAACACCTGGGGGACAAGGAAGAAAAAAAGACAATTAGTCAAAATATCTATGACATAAGTCAGCAAAACTGAGGCTGTGTATCACAATCCAGACTCTTGTAAATTCAAGATGCATATATCCATTTTATAGTTTTGACAATCTAGAAGAGATGCCAACAGATGTTCTTCAATCTTAGTACTTTTTTTTACACAGACAAGCTTTAACATAGCCTGATTACAGAGATTACAGCAAGTTTCAGTTCAGGACTACCAGCCCATTTTAGATACTTAAACTTGAGAAGTGACTTCACCTCACACTTCTGTTTGCACCATCTTTGCAGGAAAGATGCTCCCATTTACACAATATCTTCACAGTTCTACAACTATTCTGCTCATGAAGCAATGGCTGCAATTCATCCCTTGTTCCCTTTTTCACCTCAACAGTTATAAAGAGATACCAGAAGACTTCCAAGAAAACCTTAGTCATCTGAGAAGACAAAAATTCAGCCTCTTTTACATTCATAAGGTATTTCTACAGCAGGCACTACTTCAAACTGGTAGCTGAAAAATGCTATTGAGTGATAATGAAGAGTGAGTGCCCTTTATTTGCAGTGAGTTTAGGACTGGCTGAGCCCTAGTGCATCACTAGCTTAAACCCAGCATCACTTCACAGTTTCATTACAGTACATATAGGTTCCAAATCTATGGCACTGGGGTGCATTTCAAATCCCTGTAAAGTCAATACACACAAAGTCACTCCATTAAGATCTACATTTGTCCCAGACAGAAAAGCCACTAGGAAATATCTCAGGCAGTGGTCTCGGAATTAACAGTTCTCCTTTCAATAACAATTCCAGCACAGCTGCAGTTGTGGATTTCCCTTCACTGCCATTTGAGATCAGGAAGCCAAGCTGATCATGAACCAACTGGATTTTGCAGTGATGGGAGCCTGGGGTGGGTATTTTGGCATTGCTGTGAAACCTCAGCCAGGAGAGGTGATTAGAAGCAGCAGAAGTTAAGCTGTGCTCCCACAGTCCCTCTCAAGCAGCAGTGGCTCGTGCAGCACACACACCACCTGCATGCTGTACAGGAGCAGTGCTGGGGGCCAGGCCACAAGCCCCGGGAACGGGCAGGGCGAGGCAGCACCAGTCATGGGACTGCACTGGGCAGCTCTGATCCACACCAAACACATCCAGAGATCTCATCTAACTCAGGTGAGAAACACCTGTGCCAACACAACACAGCAGTGAGGACCCAGGGCCAGAGGGGTGGCAGGAACATCTCTCTGACAGCAGAATTCCTCTCACAACAACATTATACTGCTGCCCGAGCAGGTGGGACCACAGCAGCCTGAGCCACCAGAACTGGGACCGTGCCAATCTCCCTTTCATCCTCTCCCACCAGAATCAGTGTCTTTTATCCATTATCTGAGCCAGCTGACCACATGAACAAGGAAAACAGGGCTGGCACAGGAAAAAAGCAAGGAGTGTTCAAGAGACACAGCTCAGAGCAGCTCAAGCTGTCACAGATGGCACTCCAAGATCCGTTTGCCAACTACACTTACCTAGCACAATTTGAAAACCAGTTAGTTATACAGGAAATATTTTGAACACTTCCCTTAGATATTGATTGGCCCAAAATCAAACAAGAAGCCAGGAAATACGCATTCCTAGGGAAAAGCCTATTTAAACAAGTCTGCCTATTTAGCCGATTCCCCAAATGTTTATATCCAAAACCTATGCAAAAAGCCTAATGATTCCTACAAAGGAGACAGAAAAGCAAGGCAGCAAGATCTTGTCTTCCAAACTACATCCTTCCTGGTTTGAGGCAGCAGTCACGAGTGCTCATCTGATAGTGAGTTAACCAGAGCAGCAGCAGCCTGCAGGACATACAACCCCTACATCCTTCAGGCACCTTCCCTCCTCTGGGGGCTGAGGCAGGGGGAATGCTCATGTCACTGCAGTCAAAAGCCTCAGAGAAAAATAGCAATTCCATGACACAGAAAAGTCACTTACACACAAACCCTCCAAAATCAAACCAAAATCCCAAACAAACAAACAAAAATCAAACAAAAAAAATAAAACACACAAAAACAAAACACGAAACAAAACCCAGAAAACCCCAATCCTCAGTGATGGCTTCAATCACTACTTAGCTTCACTATCTAGGTTTCCATACTGGTATCTTTTCCTTTCGTATCCTGTAGCCACAGGGACACCTCATCTTCTCCTTTCTCTCCCACCTGAACACCATCTTAGTCTCCAGCATGT
Organism: Sialia sialis; assembly: GCA_009812075.1. Lineage (NCBI taxonomy): Eukaryota > Metazoa > Chordata > Aves > Passeriformes > Turdidae > Sialia > Sialia sialis. The sequence continues at coordinate 779,210 of VRYO01000532.1, forward strand.
GTTTGGACTCAAAGCAGAAGGGACAGAAGTGAGATATAATCCACTTTCCAAGACTTCCCTCCTCTCACAGCCCCACAGCACTATCCCTGGAGCAGAGTCCCTATTCCCTATTGCACAAGGGAGGAGGGGAAGCATTCTCCATTCCTCTCTTGTGACACAAGCTCATTAGAAGCATGTAACCCTGTAACAACATTTGAAGAACATTGGTTTAAATAAACCGACTTCAACTGATGAAACAGTATGTCCTTTCCACACCCACCCTCCGGCAGTGAACAGCTCATGGCAGGAGCTTATCAGAGTGTGACAAGAACAGCACACTCACTGTGTCTGCCCTCACCCCAGAGCAGGGTGCCCAGGTGTGTGGAACTGCTGTACAACACAAGCAAATGGCAATGCCTATGTGGGAGCTTCCCTATCTAGAAGAAAGAGCTCAAAGGACAAGGATTCCCAAATACTGCTGCATTTCAGAAAACCTTAACTGCACAAGGGCAGGGGAACACGAGGACACAATCACTCGCCCTCACACAGCTCCTTGCCACAATGAAGAAAAGATGCAAAGCTCTCCTGGGTGACCCTTCCACACTTCTGAGGAGTAGCACTTTAAACACATACAGGATACATACAATATGGCATGTTGAAGAGGTTTAGCAGCAGGACAACCAAAATATCTCATACCACACATTCCCAAACTGATACCTGACACTTACATAAATTTAATGATCAGCCTGTATTCTTGTTAACATTTGAGGCTTCCTTTGGTCTTGCTGTAAAAGGAACCTTCTGTTAGTTTTAGCACTACACAAAGAACACTGAAAGAATTTGATTCAGATGCAAAATCCTTATGAGGGGAATTTATCAGGGTATCGATCTATTCACCCCCCTGTATTTAGCCATTAAAAGTTTTTATTTGGAAAGACGAGAAGTTACTTTTTATTTAAGACTCCAATTCAACTGCCACTTGAATTGGAAATGGCTGCAATCTGTTAGGATTGGAGTACCACTAAATCTATCTAGTATGCAGTTTCTTCTAACTGGACAGGAATTTAAAAAGGCTGGAAAGTCTCCACAGTGATATCCGAGACAATGTTCCTGACAGATTCCACACAATGACAGCTTCCCAACTTGCCTCAGACAAAGAGCACCTAATGCTGTGCAGCAGCAGGACTCCCTCCCTTCCAAGACACTGTATTCATCAGTAACTACTGAAACAGCAACAGCAAACTAAAGACCAAAAAAGCAACTGTCACATCACACCTGATTTTGACTTTTGTTTTTGCAATGCTTCTATATTTTAGCTTCAATAAAGCATCCTCTCACTGGCTCAACTAACATCTTCCAAGTTTCATGAAGCTGAATATTCACAGATGTCTTTACGGGGGTTCAAATCACTCAGGACTCTCAGAAAGCTGATTAAGAGGAGGGGTGAGAAGAGTAATAAATAAACCCCTGTTGTTCACCAAGCAGTTTTACACACTCTTGTATGCTATATGTTCACTGTATGTTCCCAGAGGCTGCACTAAATAAAACATCCTCACACTCCCACAGACAGACCTGGAAAGAAATTGCCAGCACTATAACTAGCAAAACAAAGGAGACATTCATTTACTATGAAACTGAGCATTCAAAATTCCCTAGTGTCGTAAATAATCTGTATTTCCTCCTTATCTGTTTCATTTTAGGAACTTCAGTACTTATCACGACATAAACCACTGAAACTGGATGTCTCAGCATTGAAGACCCAAGATCTTCAGTTCTCAGACACTGCAGAAGCCAGTGAGCACAAAAGAAAAATTAGCCCACAAAACTCAAAAAGTAAGTTCTACTTCTAGTTTCCAAAGACTTAATATGAACAGCTGCAGCCAAAATATTTAAACTCCTGGATCACTAAAGTCAGATAGATAGTGAGAAGTAAACAGAGTCCCATTCTGCAGTTACTGTGAAGGCATGTGCAGAAAGTCCAGGCCTGAAGCTGAGGTGTTTGGAGCATGTGCAGGAGAGGTGAGTGAATCAATACCCACGTACAGAGAAGTTCTCAAAAAAGTGCACTGTAGGAGCAAACGTGAACATTTAGCCTTTTGTGTTCGGCAGCTTCAGTAAAATGCAGTATTTTCTTATGATGCAAAAGAACTTCAAGCACAAAGATGAGCTGTCCCAAAAGTGGATCCTTCTTGGCTTTTATTAGAACCAAAAAACCAGAGCAGACACAATGGCTAGCAGTACAAGAGAGGCACAGACCATCAGCAGAGATAGGAAGGCTGAAGGCCTAATTGAGCCCAAACCAGAAAAGTAGCCACAAAAAAAGGTCTACAGCAAAGTTCTGGGATATCAGATGTGTTTTATAAGTATTTCCTAGATAAAAAGAAAGCCCTCTCATTTATCATGATCTCTGCTATTTAGCAGTACTAATATCTGCTCTCTAGAGGGAACAATTTTTGCCAGAAAGCCATTCTGCCACAACCCACCCTCCCCCAAAGCACAAACCAGACATTTATGAGCAATTTTTCTCAGGCCTGTAACATTGTGAGCATGAACAACTGCTACATGCCCACTTGTCCCACTGCCCTGCAAGTACACATTGGAGAAAGTGAGCTGGATCCAGCTGAGACTGTGTATGTGTACCTATGTTATTAAGCTACCAGGCCTGAGGAAGCACAGCTCTCCAGGCAGCTCACCTCTGGAGCCATCTAACAGGTCAGCTCTGCCTAAGGCATGCACATGTAAAGGATAACAGCTAGAGCAGAGAGCAGGCAAAAAATAAAAATGGCAAGAACCAAATAGAAGAACTGAGAAAGACCAGCAGAAAGTTGCTATTTTAAGTATTCTGTTGAAGAATTTTAAAAAATGCATGCCAGGGTTACTATTAATTTTTTTTTAAAGTCCATTTTCAAGGCAAGAAGAGATGAAGCACACAAAAACCCAGGAAATCCTGTCATCCTGTCCCAAGCCATTCAGCCATAGCACTACTATGAGAAAACAATCACAGCTGCTCTTGCCCAGAGAAGACAAATTTGTCAGATTTTATTGCATTACTGTAGCAGAAGTTAATACATGAATTTGCCACAAGGAAGGTTGGGTCTCAAACATAAGGTGCCATTTAAGCCCCAAGACTCCAGTCTTACAATCATCTCCTTAGCTCCCAGGAGCACTGCTGGACACAGCCTGGCCAAAGCAGGAGGCAGGGCACCTAGTACAGAGAAGTTGCATATTGTTACAGCTGAAGATGAGCAGAGCCATAGAAAAATAAAAATATCAGTCATTTAGCTATTATTCTGCTTTCAAGCATTATTACTCAGACAACAGTACTACTCTGCTTCTCAGTATCACTCTCATTTTTAACAGCAGGTTTGACCAGGCACATCACCTGAGAATTAGAAAGTTTTCAAACCCCTCATTTGTGCCAACAACTATTTCATGAACTTGACCACGAAACAGTGCACTTGACTGAGAAAAATTTTTATTCTACAGTTGATTTTACATTGGCACTTATTTGTCAGTCCAGTTTCTCGTGAAGTCTCCAAACTGCTCAAGCAGGAAGGACTCTCTTGCAGGCCCAGCCCCCTTACTCCAGGGGGAAGCATCTACTATCCACCGGGCAGGGAGAGCAAATGAGCCTGGGAAAGCAGAATCCCCACAGAGCCCGGGAGGCCTGAGCCGGGCACGCTCGGCACCAGCAGCTTGCTGGTCGGACTCTGCGGGGAAACAGCGACACAAACTTTTCCCTCCCTCAGGCCCAGCTCCCGCTCGCAGGATCCACACGGGAGGAAGGGCGGGGAACCACCTCACGCTCCTCCGAGGGACCCGAAACGCGGTTCGACCCCGGGGCCGGGGCAGGGGCCGAGAGGAGCCCTGGGCCGCAGGGAGTCATCGAGAGACGCTCACGCCCGCCCTGCGGTGGCTCCGCGGCACCAGCCAGGCGCGAGGCGCTGGGGGAGCCCCGGACACAGGCTCGCCCGCCGCCCGCCCCGCTCGGGCCCCGCCGCGGCAGCGCAGAGGTCAGCGCGGCGGAGGCTCCGGGCGGCGCCCGCGCCACAGGCCCCGCGGGCGGCGTAGCGGGCCGAGCTGGACAGCACCGTGGCGGGAAGCCTGGCTGTCTTACCTGTGCCGAGAGCCCGGCAGACATGTCGGGACGCGCCGCTCCCTCAGGCCGCCGGCGCCACGGGGCCGCGGCCACACGGGACCGGGAGCGCCGCTCGCTGCGCTCGGCCCGCACCCGCTTCCGGCAGCGCCACAAAGCGCACGGCGGGACCGCGCCCTGCGCATGCGCGACCACGCTACAGCACAACTCCCCACCCCTGCACGCGACCTCTCTGCCGGCGGCGCCGAATAAGTCGCAGGGAGAGGATGTGCGCATGCGTGGAGCGGCCGCCGACGTGCGTGGCGCCGCCGTGGTGCTCTCACTCTTAAAGGAGCCGCACTCGCGGGCCCCCCCTGCACCGCGGGCTGTCCGCGGATCCCGGAGGCTCCGCCATCTCACCACTCCCGGGCGTTGCACCCAGGCCTGGAGAGGTCCCGGGCTCGAGTACCGTAGGCAGCGACCGGGAGCCGCTGGTGCCGTTCCGCTAGCCTGGCTCCGGCTCCTCTTCCGCTGCCACCGCGAAGTGTGCTGGTGTCCGGCCCGGCGTGCCCTGCCCTCAGGCCCCGCTGCTGTTGCGCCCCAGCATCTGCAGCCCCAGCCTAGCTGCGGCTGGGAAGGGACAGTGACAGCACCAGCTCTGTTTCCCAGCCCGTGTATTGTCCTTCTCACGATCTTTATGCCGTCCCGCCTTCATTTGCTGCTTCCCTGGCCCATAGTATTGACTAGTCTGCAGATGCTGATAGTACTTAGCTGCAGCGACGTTTGTTACCTGGGTTCAAATAGAGTGGGTAGCATGTGAGGGGGGGATTCTGCCCCTCTGCCCACTCAGGTGAGACCCCACCTGCACAGCTGCCTCCAGCCCTGGCGACCCAGCATGAGAAGGATGTGGAGCTGTTGGAAAAGTCCAGAAGTCGCCATGGAGATGGTCCCAGGGCTGGAGTCCCTCTGCTCTAGAGCTGGGGATGTTCACCCAGAGAAGAGAAGGCTTCAGGGAGAGCTCAGAGCCCCTTCCAGTGCCTGAAGGGGCTCCAGGAGAGCTGGGGAGGGACAAGGGATGAAGGGTCAGGACACGGTGGAATGGCTTGCCACTGCCAAAGGCCAGGATTAGAATAGACTTTTTTTACTATTTCTTTACTGTGAGGGTAGTAAAGCACAATTTTCCCAGAGGAGCTGTGGCAGCCCACCTTGTGGGAACGTTCAAAGCGATGCTGGACAGGGCTTGGAGCAATCTTGTGGAAGGTGCCCCCGCTTGTAGCAGGGGGTTTGGAATAGATGGCCTATAAAAAGTCCTTTCCAACAACTCTCTGATTCCACAGCCAGTGAAAATGTAGCACAGGGCACTCTGCGGGGAGCAGTGCCTTGCTCCTCAGTCCAGCACTGGTTAGGGATAGTGCGAGGGCACAGTGTTTTGAGAGCCCCTGGCAATGGGCCACTTTACCTCACTCCCTGCTGCAGATGGGGAGTGGCACCATCCGCCTGCCTGTGTGACCCCTGGGGACACGCTGTATTCACCTCTCTGCAGTGCTCTCTGTTTTCTGCAAGCATTCCAGCAGCTGCACTGCTGAGAAAATCAGCCCAGTCTCACAGATTCCTTATGGGTTACTCCACAGGAGCCAGGTTTTAAGGTCCTTTTTTCAGCACTTGGCTGCATGGTTTCTTGTTCAGTGTAGCACTAAGATATTAACCTGAATAAACAGGAGCCTGCAAAGTAATTTTTAACCACTTGTATTGCCATCCATTGAAGGAACACCTTATATCACAGTGCAAACTGTACTCCCGCTCCCTTTCCTGGCAGGAAGACTTCTGTTCTGCACATCCTGTGCATGCAGGCTGCTGACAGCAAGGGATGAGAGTTTCATGATAAAGATTTGCTCAGTGCTTTTACTGTAAATCTCTTCCTCCTGTTTATTTTGCTCCCAAGGGGAGAGCAGGGCCCTTGCAGGACACATCCCTTCACAGTACCATGAATCTCTAGTGCCTAATCTAAAAAAAAAAAAAAAAAAAAAAATTCTGGACAGGATAGTGAGGCTGTTGGGGGTGATAGAATGCATCACAGATGGAGAGGACTGAGTGGAAAGGGCATTTGTGTCTTGGTTTGAAAGACAGCTGCCTACCAAGGAAGGTGGGAACCTTACTGAGATGGAAAATATGGCTC
>VRYO01000532.1:786439-796733 GCA_009812075.1 Sialia sialis
GCACCAGGAAACCTCAGAGCAGCAGCTTGAACGGCAGACGCGTTCAGACGCTGGAGTAATAAACTAGATGTATTACAAATTCCACGGCTGCAGCAGGGGCCGCGGAGTGCTCTGGCAAGCAGGGGTGCGGCGCTGCAGTGTAGCAAACACCCGGAGCAGTGGCAGAGACACGGCGGGGCTGGACAGAGGCAGCCTGGTTCCCGAACACGGCTGGGAGAAATTCCCTCGAAGGGGCAACCCGAGCAGATGGTGAAGGTCCTTTTTTACTGAGGTAGGGTGTTAATAAGGTCCCAAAAGCAGAGCTTAACTCACTGTAGAAGACAGCAAGAGCCAGAATCCCCACATCAACCACGGCCTGTCTCCTCTCCTGTGCCGAGAGAGCGAGGGAGAGCCAGGAGCTGAGCCCAGGCTCTTCCCCAAGCCCAAATCTCCCGGTAGCTCTGCCCCTCAAGAGACAGCCAGCCCCACCGTTCCCCTCAGCCCTGGCAAGGCTCTCTTAAGTTCTCTCTAGTTTTGTCTCTCTTAAGTACCAGTCAATTCTGTCGCCTAGCAACATATGGGAAAAAATTTCCTGAGAGAAAGAAAACAAAAGGAGCAATCCTAACCTCCAACAATGTGATACACAAGAGAGGCTCAAAGTCAAACAGCCAGATATGCAAAGCAGCTGGCTCATGGACCCCCGCTCCCCAAATCGCAGCCTGCTGTGCCCATCCTCCTCTCGGCTCCTTACCTGCTAGTCCAGGGAAGCAAACACTTCTTCCAATCTCGTACATTAAGCTTGACAGCGGCAGAGCAAGGGAAGTTGAAGTTCACCTGTAGCAGCCCATGGAGAGTCACATTCCCTGTGCGCTCCCTGTGTGTGACCTTAAAAGCACCGAGAGTGGCCTCAGGGCTGCCAGATGCTGCTGCGCTGCCTCCCAGCTCTTTGCAGTTCACCCTGTGTAGATTCTCCATGAAAGGAATGAGAAGGACGTGTTTTTACAAACAAACTGTGGGCCTGATGTAGATAAGGCTACACATGGAGAGGTGAAAGGAGCAATGAGGGAACCATAAATTCTGTAGGAATTCCACTAATTGATACAGACTGTTACTCACTCAAGACTGTGCTATATCTCTGGATTTAGAGAAAAAGAAAACAGAGACACAAGGGAAAAGAAAAACGGGGAAGAGTATACATTAGAAGGGGGTATTAAGCGTTTTTCCGAAGTCTGTACCTCTCAAGGATCTCAGCCAACGGGGAAAGAGACAGGGAAATGCGACTGGGAAATTAGGATAAAAATGAGGCTGCATCCTCTAAGTATTTGGAGAGACCTCATATGGAATGCCCCATGACCTCTCCCTCTATTTAAATAAAGTTACAGGATTCCTCTGTCTCCTTTTTGGACATAAACCTCTGGTGTCTGTGGATTAATTTTCCTGATATCCATGTGTTACCACAAGGCTCATGCAACTTACCATTGTCATGAAACCTTTATTTATGTATTAAAAAGCTCAGATTACTGTCTCTTTCTTCCCTGTCCATTCAGAGTTCTCTCTTCAAACCAAGCTGCAGCAGGACTGCTTGTGCAACACAGTGGAAAATCCCCATTCCCAGCCATCATGTGGATCCTGACATGACCCTGCTGGGCATCGAGGGGCTGGTGACCCACACAAGCACTGCCCCAAAGGGGTGCGGGCCTTGTACCCTGAGGGCATCAGGGCATCTTCTGTATCCTCAAAGTCCTGTACTCCATGGATTTCATTGGCAGGCCATTGAATCCACATGGTGCAGTCATCCTTTCACCCTCACAGCCAGAGTCAGAGACTCTCTGCTCCTGGTCAGTGTATTCACTGTTGGATTCCTGTGGCTTTGAATCACAAGTCCCCCCACCAAAGTCTGGAGGAGAGGTGGTCTCAACCCTTCTTCTGCATCTGTAATGATTAAGTTATCAGCATGATGCAGACATTCAGGGAGCATCAACCTGTTCCAGTGAAGCCTGAATAAGTCCATGAAAAATGGGAAGGCTGTGCTTCCACCCCTAGGACTGGGATGTGCTGGATACCTCTTCATGTAACAGCAAACTGTGGCTTGCACTCTGCTGCCACAAGGACTGAGATAAACACAGGGGCAGTATCAATTCTGGCTTTCCATTGGGATGCTTAGACTCTAGTTGATAGGTGTGAGAAATGACACTTACTTTTAAAATTTCAAAGGTTTATTAAGCTTTGACAAAACACGACAAACGATTGAATAAGGAAAGAGAAAACAGCACTGGGAGCATATGACCCTCTGCCATGTGCTCAGCCATGGCTGCAACTCCTCTTATACCCCTGGTGTTGTGTCAGGTAACCCTAATCAGCCCCTCTCAAAGTCTGCCAGTCAACTCTTTTTCACAGTCCATTGATGGAGACCTTCTTGGAACTTGACGGAAGGTCAGGTGTTGCCACATCATGCCACCTAGTAACAAGCTTGCCCTTCTCCCAAATGCCCCAACTAGCAAGGCCATCCAGTGACAGCAATACAAGGGAGAGGGGAAAGGGCACTACAAGGAGAACAAATCCCAAAAACATATGTCTATAAAACTTCTCTTAACATACACATTATATTCATCCCTCAATTGTGAGAGCCAACCATTGCATTACCCATCTATAACAGAACTGGAGCTCCAGCACATCTGGGGCAGCAACACACGGTAATGCTGTGACTGTTGAGGTCATGATAGCTCACTTGTATCTCCCTACTCTACCAAATTTTAACAGTGGCCATATGCAATGGTTAAAGGGTGAACAGGTCCTGCTGTGATCACTCCTTGTTTCTCCAGGTGACAGCTCATTGCTGGGAGCCAGGGAGGGTCAGAGAGTGGGTTATTGCTGCCATCAGCACCTGCTGTTCTTCAACCTGGCAGCAACCCCACACCAGAGGCATCCTCCAAGAGGCCAGGCAAGAGAGACAGCTGCTTAATTTTCTCTGTACCCACAGAAGCTACACCAAAGACCCAGCAGTACCCTTTTGGGTCCTTGAATTACCATCCCGTGATGTAGTCTATGCCAAGGATATATGGGCTTCTGAGATGGCTGTCATAGGTTGCTTTTACCACCTGTGCCCTGTTAAGTTCACTTCAGCCTCCAATACAAACAGTTGGGTTTCACTGGCTCAGCTTTTATTGCTGAGCTTGATGCCATATGTTCTGACATACCGCTTTCGTCAGTCAGGGTCAGCAGTCCTGGATGTGCCCCCTCCCAGCTGCTTGCTCACCTGCAGTCTTCCAGCTTCTGGAAGGGAAGATCCATCTCTGCAGAAATTGTGATGTATTTCATCTTGGAAGGACAAAGAGACACCCCTCACGTTCCCCAGGGTTTGCTATGTGTGAAATAATTTCTTTGCCTCACACAGAACCTGTGTGGAGCCTTAACCAGGTTTCACCACGGATTTTGTTTGCTGAGTGCTAAGTATTAGCCCATGTGAAGTTCTGACCTCTGGCTACTCCAAAGGGTCTCCATGGCTGCTGGACCACAGACAACTGTGTAGTGGGGTCTGCACACCACTGAGCTGTGGGGCATGGAACTCGGAGAGGAGCCTGATGGCTCACAGGGCCATAAGCTCAGGCTACACTGAGCAGGGAAATGGGGGCTTGGTGATAGTTCTGTGAATAGCAAGAGCCTTTGCTGTAGGATGATAATGAGGTGCAAGAGTATATTAGGCACAACCGAACCTCTGAACTGATAGCTCTACATTTCTTTTATATAAACCATAGGTTCTGTAATACAAGCACCAGATATGTCGGAATCTAGTCCATGTGAATTGTTTCCTTTCCCAGGTGAAGGCAAAAATATACTGAGATTCCAGATGCACTGGAATAGGACAAAGGCTTCACACAACTCAATTGTTGAGTGAAGGATCAGGAACTACTGTGGTACAGTCACCCATTTATTCATTGCTCACAGATCTTGGACAAACCTATAAACTATTTTTCCATCCAAGCCTAGCCTAGGGTTTTTACAGAAAAAGTTGGAGTATTACAGGGATACTTACGGGGAATCCCAGGAAAAGATCACATGTGTTGAGAGAAAAGAGGCCAGAGAATTATAAAACGGGGGTTGATATTGAATGGGAATTCCCTTTGCCCATGGCTGGGCCCACTAGAGCCTAAAGCTGCTCAGAGTCACCACTCTGCAGTAGTAGCCTGTGCGAGCTGTTTTCTCCTGCTGTGACCCAAGAGGATTTGATGGCGTGCTCTTGGGGTGATTGTATGATGGTGCTTTATTTCCAAACTGCCTGCTTTATGCCCAGAAATCAACTGCTGCAGATTTACAATGGAGCTGGGGGTGGCACAGGGCCCTGGGCCCCAGTGCCTGCTCTGTTCATTCTCTGTCTGCCGTGGCTGGGGGCTACACGGGTTATTGGTTTGTTGCCTTAATCTGCTGGATAAATTTTCCCCAGTTTAGGCAAGAATCTTCTGGTTTGCTTTTGTTTGTTTGTTTGTTTCCCCTTCCCTGGCCTGGAGGCTTTCCCCTGGCAAATCTTTTCAGCAGCTTTTTTTCTTTTTTTCTTTTTGTTTTTTCTTTTTTTTTTTTTTTCTTTTTCCATTGGTTGCTTTTTTGTTTTGTTTTTGGGGTTCTTTGTTTGTTGTTTGGTTTGGTTTAAATTTCCTGCCTGCAAGGTGGCTCCAGCAGGTCTGAACCCTGGAAAGATGGAGCCAGCAAAAGAAGGGACATTAAACTCCACCAAATTCACTTGCTGCAAGGAGAGCAGCCATGCCTGAAATCCAACAGGTTCCCAGCTGCTGTGAACTCTTCTCCTTCCCTCATAAATACAGGCAGCCTCTCGGCCACACGGTGAGGTGAGGGTGCGGTGTAATGCTCAATTTTCTCTTTTCCTGTGCTATTTAGGTATCTTGCTTTGTTAATGAACACTTTTAGTTTTTTATTCACTTTCATCCCCTGGAATCTATTTCTCTCTTTGGCAAAAGAAAAGGGAGTTATTAAAGCCCTCTCTTTTTAGAGAAAAACACTAATTTCAGTGTATTTTTCTCCTGAAATTTGTTTCCAAACTAAGACACAAACACAAGCCTGACTGACAAGATAGAAGACAGCAGTGCTCAGCCAACTCTCTTCATCTGGGGTTGGAATGACAGCTTTCAAAAAAAATGAACATCAGAGGGAAGGCCATTGGCATTCCACGAACCAAAGGAAAATATTTGTTGTAAGGCCTTTTTGCAACCTAGAGATTGTCATCCATCCACTAATCATACTATTAATGCTGGTCTACTAGTTATACTTTCTGCCAAGTCCTGCTGTGGTTTACACTGCAGGCAGCAGCATCTGGGACAAAATATTACATAAACCAAGTGGAGAATGGGGAAGTGAAAAGGCAGTTGTCAACTCCCTCTGGAAATCTCCTTTCAAAATTCATGGCTCATTTTCAAATCTCATTTGAGATACATTGGTCAGGAGTCACCACTTTCTCTGTGGCCAGTGGCTCAGTACTGACAGCTGCAGGCAAGGAGGCATCACTCCATGCTCCCCACCTCACACTTCTCCTGAGCAGCACAATGGGCACCCCAGGGTGCCACCACCCATCACTTCTGAGGAGTGGGCAGAGGGAGCAGCTGTCAGGGAGCAGCAGCCTGGCCTGGTGGAGGGGACAGGGCCCTGTGCCAGGCACTCTGCTGTCTCCTGGCACCCAGACAGACCCCTGCTATTCTTTACAGCAATTTCACAATTATAAGCCACACCTGATGATAAGCCACACCTCCCGGTAGCAGAGTAGACCACGGGATTTGTCCATATATAAGCCACACCTGAGTATAAGCTGCACCTTTTTTTTTTTTTTTTTTTTTTTTAAAGCGAGGATCCATGTGCGACAAAGTAATGAGTTAGTAACAGAATTGCCCCAGCGCGGGGTTTGGTGTCAGGTGCTCAAGTTGCAAACAGTTTTCATAGACCAGCAAAGCCTTTAAACTCAGCCCCAGGCACCCTCCCTGGCCGGCTCTCACTTCCGGGTTGGTGTTTCGCTGGGATTTGTCCATAGATAAGCCGCACCTGAATATAAGCCGCACTACTGGGGTAGGCTGGATTCTTCAATGAAAAAGGTGTGGCTTATAATCATGAAATTACTGTACTTACCTCCAGTCTCTCTGCTTCAACACTGAAGCACTTTGCCCTCTATAAAATCATCATGACTCATCACTATTTCTACAAGACGTATTTTCCATCCTTCTATCATCACATTTTCTGGAATAGCTTCCATATATTTGCCTGAAAGAGACAGTAAAGTCAGTGGTTCCTCAAATCCCTTTTGAAAAGTGGAATGGCATTTCCCATGTCCCAGTCCCCTCCTATCAAGGGCATTTCATCCTGTGGTTGCATAAGCAGGTAGATGACTAATTGTTGTTTAGTCTACAACACAGGAGTATGATCTAGTGCAAGCAATTTCTTCTTATGAGCAATTTGTCTCAAGATTTCTTCTGCTTACTTCAGTTTGAAACGGATTTTCTGGCTGACTCATTCCACATAAAGAAAAATCTCAGCCCTGAATAGCCTGAAGCTGTTTTAGAGTAAACAGCACTGCAAAGGCTTCATCTGTCTTCTTGAAAACCTTTCAGATTTTTTCTAGGCGTGAACCTCTGTATTCTTGGGTAGTTAGCAGACAGAGATGGAGGTTATCTTGACTTTGGACCTCAGATTTTTCATCATACCCTTATCCAGCTGCTCATCCTAGGCTGTAGCTCTCCCCCAGCTCACATCTGGCACCCAGCTGGGCAGAGGGCTGGGATCTTCAGCCCAACCTTCCTGCCCAGAAAGACACCACTGCTCACAACTGCCTGCTCTGAACCCTGTGAGAAACAGGATGTTTCCTGCCCATCTGGATTGGGGACAAGATTTGTCACACAAGTCTCCTGTAGAGAAGCAAATGTTGAGGTGTGACTGAGCTTCAGAAAATTGTATTTAAAGTAGACCTCTTTTTATTAAGCATTTCATCAGTTTCTTGTTACGCTGCACCATGCATATTATTAGAGGATGTCTTGTGTAATTCGTGTTTTAATGCACTAATTGTTTTACAAACATTGAGCATATTTCCAGTCCAAACTACTCACTCTCCAGGACTATGCAATGAGTTAAATCTATATCAATTTACATCAGTTTGATATATATTTTACATATAATATATATGTCATGTATCATTAACATATCATATATATATGTATAATCTTATACATTCATTTACATACGCATGCATTTATATGTACAGCTTTAATTTGGATATTTAGGCTGCTTCCTGAGCCTGCTGTTCTGAGCCTGACAATACCACAGGTGTCTTGTGAAGATTTTCTTCCCCTTTACTGTAAGCCTGGTGGCATGGTCCCAATTAGAGATTTAGAAAGAGAGATGTGAAAAAATGCTTTCCATCGGTTACATTCTCACATGTCCCATCGCTGCCACTGCACATGTCTATAATGGAATGTACTTTCAGGCATGCTTTAGTTTTCATTAATACTTAAAAGGAAGTGAACACAGAGAAAGCAACTGCTAAACAAATAAAGGATTACTGATGGAGAGGCATGGATCCATAATGGAAAAAGGAATCTGATGTTTATTTTCTAGGCTGAAAAACAGGGAGCTATTCCTATTTTCACACACAGAGCCAGTATTCTCAGCTGCTGTGGCTGGAGCAGGGTCTAGCTTAGGCAGAAAGGGAGTCTTGCTGAAAAGAAGGAGAAGTGCCTTTTGTGTTTGGCTGCTGGACAGGTGTATGGTTTCTTCAAGATTGTCTGTGTCCCTCAACCACAAACCAGCCAGCCTACATAAAGAGTTCTCTGCCTTGAGAACACTGACCCAGCCTCAGCCTGGCCCTATTTGCATGGTGAGCTGCACTGCCCCACAAGCATCCTCAGTAAATGGCCAGCATGACAGATGTGCAGTGATGGTGTGGAAGGTGTTCTCAACATGCCAGTGAAACAAGAAGAGTGTTCCTTTCAACTCTTCTACTTCCATGAAAGCCCCAGAAAGACATAAGTGAACCATGGGCAGTGATATGAAGCAATGAGGTTTGTGGAGAGCAGCTTTGCCCCCTGCTCTCATTGTTACAGTCTGCCTCATGGGGAGGAGCAGCTTTTTGCAGTAGCTCTTTGAGCAGCTGGTGTGAGCAAAGAGACAGCTTTCTGCATGGAGTAGCATGGTGCTCCATATCCTGGCTGTGACTGAAGGGTGAGGAGTCATCACCTGTGCAGCCTGGAGAGATGCTGGACAAATGGAGACAGCAGGAGAGATCCAGCCTGGCAATGCAAAGCTGCAGGCAGCTCCTGCAGGAGTGCAGGTGCCAGCCAGGAGCTGCTGGGGTAACTTTGCTTTCTGCATGAGACTGGAAAAGCATGGAAAATCAACCTCACTGGCCTGGTAGATCTGAACAAACCCGGTGAGGCTGGGGATGCAGGGAGGGCATAGTTATGCTTGTAGCCCACTGTTCCCATGACTACTATAATAGAAGGCAGAGGTGTCTGCCCAGGACCAGCCCCAGGTTCCTCACTGCCTGTCACTGATCCCTTCCTGGTGCTCCTAGGAAACAACTGGGACAGCCCTCAACAATCAAATGAGGGGGAGTAGGCTCCCTTCACTGTGCACTGAAGCAGCATTTATACTGCATGCTTCTTTTTGTGCTGTCTCAAGAACTGTCAGAGAGGAAAAGGTTAAACTCCTTGCAGAATCAGACCAATGCCAGCAGCCTTCCAGCCCCGTTAGATGCTTTGGTAAGGACTCAGTTTTGAAAAAGCTGTATCTCTGGCAGATACTCTCTCCTCAGAGAGGGCTGAAGGCAAATATGCAGAGATGTTCCAACATCTCTGATTGACACAAAAAACAACAGTGTTTTGGAAAATCTGACTTGGATTAATTAGAAGAGAGGCTGGCAGAGACAGACTGAATTATAGCTGTTATTTTTCAAATTCAACTTTCCTCTGAACGCAAACACTCCATTTAGCTGCACTAAATGTGCACATTGTGCAAGTGATGGGTGAGGGTTTTGTTGGCTTAAGACAGTTTTATTACTTCGAAGTGAACAATTATTTTTTCCATAAATCTTGAAAAATAATGAATTGAATTAAAATATAGTATTTCAATACTGTCAGTACTTTGAACTACAGACCCGAATGGAAGGAGTAGTTGCCTCATTGCTACTGATCTCCTAGTTTAACTCATGCAAACTGTAGGTTTTGAGAAGAAAGAATGTTCAGCCAAAGCTTTGTGAAGGATTTAGGCTGACATGAGAATTTTTACAACTATATCTTGCTTGCTCAGAAACGAGGAGAAACCTGTTCTCTCCTGATGTTGATAGAACTGTACAGCATCTACTCTTATCAAGGACAGTGGAACACAACAGTACAGTTTTGGAGAAACAAATAAAAGATGTCAATCAGGCAAACAGAAGTCAAGCAGGCAACAAATTGCAAGCAGGATGCCAGCTCAGGTCTGCAAGGCTGACAAAGCAGAAGTTACGCAAAACAACGATATTGCACTTGCTCAAAAACAGGGGTTGAGGAACAGCCACCTAAAATGGATATCAGCAGCTGAAGATGGACCCCAAAGAACCACGTAAGGACTTCTGATAAGGGGTGCGACTGTGTAAAATAAAGTCAGGGAAGTGGGGATAGCTAATGAATATGCAATCAGTGTGCATGATAAAATGCCTGTTCACCCAACGCTCTTCAAAGTTGAAGAAGGATCCCCCCAGGGAGCAGGTTGCTACAATAAAGAATGCTTGCTTTAACACTCAAAGCTGTGTTACAAAGTTTCTATCCAGCCGATTTCAGTGTCAGTGTGAAGTCAGCTGGCCCATCCAGGGCCTGAGCAGCCCCGTGCACTTGGAGCCTCGGCCCAGAGCCACACTGAGCTCATCTGGCTTGACTGAACGACTCCAAAACGTTGAGGAACCACAGCCCTGACTGCCTGTACAGCCAGAGAGCCACCTGCTTCCCAGCCCCCAGCCATGCCCACACCGTGGTTATTGCTACATTGGATGCTCAACACCTCAGTGTATAGTTCTGCACATCATTGCTAGCAGCACCACTTTTTATTCAGTGTCTTCCTGGAGAAAAACAGAAACGAACACTTTCTGGGAGAACACTGCAGAAGAAAAGGACACAAGTCAGTCAAAAACACATGGGGAGGAGGTGGTGTTAGGGCAAATGCTGCTGCCTTTTGTAGGGTCCTGGACTGCTATTCTGCAGCACAGGCACAGAGGAAAAATTATCACAGAATCACTAAGGTTGGAAAAGCCCTCTGATACAATCAAGTCCAGTCCTTAACTCATCACTGCCGG